>JAUZST010041578.1:0-26644 GCA_034779995.1 Parotocinclus haroldoi
GATATTTATTTTTATATATATATATATATATATATATATATATATATATATATATATATATGCCACTTTATGACTACTTACCTTTATCATACTGCTGTATTGTGCACAGATGTAAGGTACTTTACAGCCTGACATTTGCTTTATTACAGTAGTTGGTGTCAGAGACTACTATGTTCAGTCATCCGTTTAGCCAAACAATTTTTACTGTGTACATTTACATGAACATAATTTAGCAGATACCCACATACATAACCACGTACCGCTGATAAACTTTTAAAGTCAAGCAATTAACTTATCCAGCTGTGCCGCTTTTATTCATGCAACTGAAAATTTCCGCCTGGGATTAAAAAAGTATCATTCTTCTATCCTAATTTGGTGTGCTGCAGCAGGTAGTGTCCGAAAGATCTAGAATTTCGTGTCCAATCCACATCTTCTGTCACTTTCTGTGTGTAGTTTGCCATGTTGTTTAATTCAAAAATAACATTTAATCTTTATAGTACATATATTATACATATTAAAGCAAAACAATCTTACAGAGGCAGCATGGGGACCTTGATCCCAACCCTGGGCTCCGATTGTATAGAGTTTGCATCGTCTCATTGTGCCTGAGTGGATTTTTTATATATGTATATACCAATCTTCATTATTTGAAACAGTGACAGTTTCAATTTCCAGTGTCATAGAGGCTTTGACATATATTATTTTTATGGTTTTAGAACTATGGTTCAGTGCCGAGCAAATGGTCAAGCACCAATCCAAAATTCTCTCAAAAATGTTTATTAAGCACACACAATGTACAATTATGTTATTTTATACTCTGAGTCTTAATTATTAGCGGTCATACACTAAACAGATGTTTGGGGAGACAATAAAATTTAAATCCATGGGTATTGATATTCTGACTATATTGGTAAAGGCTGTAAGGTTGACTATTAATGCTAGACAATAAGCTTTGGCTCGTTTTTGGCATTCCAGTGCATTTGTAAGGTGTATGATGGCCAGCTAGCTTCTCAAACAAATCTGGCAAACCAATTCTTTGTGGACTATGCTTAAGGACAGCAGAAACTTATAACTCTGTCATATTGAGAGTCACTGGGGTATCAGTAAAACCCATTCTACTGTCATTGTGTGTCTGTGGACGAAATCCAGAAATGTATGCTTTATATTATGAATATGTTACAGATGCAAATAGTAGAGAGTCCATAATATTTTGTCTATAATAATAATAATAAGCAAATTGCCAGTGAACTAGCTATGAATCTTCTTCTAGATCTGCTACTCCGATTGTTGGACATAGCCATTTTAAAAAGTATATTTTATTTTTTTAAAGAAATACTAACAGCAGAAACATGACGCCTTTAATCTCTCTTAATCTATTTCAGTAATATTGACCCACATATAGTCTCATTTTCAGTTTCCATTTCATTCTTCAGGGGAAGAGGCTGAGAATGTCAACCCAGACTTCTCTCCTGAGCCACACATTCCAGGAACTTGAAAGGGATTTTCAGACTTTCCCAAATGAACTGTGTTATATTATCTCTCTAATGGATTCGGGGTTTGTCCTGGCGATCTCTGTCCAGGGGGAAGTGCCTAGAACAGCTCCAGTTGGAAGAACAGCTCCAGTTGGAGTCAACCACAGGGAATCATGCCCAAAAAATGGCCAAACCACATCAACTGGCTCTTCTGATACTGATGGAGTTTACAGTAAATGCACTCTAATCCTCCACCAGATTGGTGAATAAAGATTAAAAAACTGGATTATCACACAGATTAAAGGGACATACTTGGCTATTTTAATGTATTACAGCCCTTACAGCCCTGGTATACATGTGTCTAGTTTTACAGTTCATGGTGTCATGACAATGCCAAAATGCTTTAGAACACCTCAGTAATGTGAGACAGGAACCATATTCACTTATTTTACAGCACATATTACATACAAGTGCTTTAGATTAAATCAACCTTTGTACACTTTTTGTCTTTTAACACTCATACATTGTTAAAAGTTCCGGATTGTTTTACTCCAGCAAAGACGATATGCCAAGTTTGTGTCCAAAGCAGTCAGAAAGCCACAATTAACAAAGACTGATATTTCAAAAGCAGATGTTTAAGTCGAAGAACATACCTATCATGGAAAATGCAACTGATATATTCAATATTTGTCCCTCAGAAAATGGGCAACCAACAAAAGCTTTTCATAACAATGCCCAAAACTACATAAACATTATAGAAGGTCATTCCAACTGGTATGGAAATAAATACTTTCATTATTGTTAGTATATGAGCAGCATTTAGATGACACGTATGCAGAGAGATGCAGAATGAGCAGTTAAAAGTTAAGAGCTGCTTATCTGGTCAATCAGTGGCAGTTTGCCGAAGCATAGATTACAGTTTACAATCTTGGAATTTGAATTCCATCTTTAATAAATGGGATGGCAGCTCATGTGGATCAGAGGTAAGAGCCAGTTACTGGAAACAGCAGTTCCTGAGAACCACCCCTTCTCTGCTTTAAATTCTCCCTCAAACCCTTTAAACCAGATTAAAAACAAACTTAAAAACGTATTTACTACAGCTTTTGAGTAGTCATTAATATCCAAGGCCTTTCTTTTAGTTAAGATTTAATATTTTGGGAGTCTCGTGGTATAATTTGCACAGTTGACATTTTATCATTAGTAATATTATTTGTATCAGACTTTAACCACTGCTTCTTTGTTTTTACCCCCACATGGCTTTGACCTAAAACACTTTACTATCTTGAGGCTAAAGCCTGTAGATTCAAGGCTGCATTGTCAACAGTGCCTTTAGTGCTTGACTGCAGGATGTAATGGGAACCTACAATTACTCTTTTCTACCACTCCAGCTCTACTCAAACTGTTCTTCCATCATCAGTTCCAGCCCCTTTACTGTTACATAGACCACATGACTAAATAATGCTGATATACACATTATTTACATTCAATATTTAACTTATATATACTATCGTCTTATGTTATAGCTTTATATTCTTTATTTTACTATAGAGAAAATATTGTATTAATTTACTTAGTAATTGTATTTTTTTATATTTTATTTAAGTACATTCTCTCATGTAATGTATTAGATTTAGATTCTGTTCATTTTAGCTACTGTAATCATACTTAATATACCTTATTTAATAGGTAAGTGTAAGTCACGTCGTATTTATTTATATAGCACGTTTTACAATGGTGCATTGTCTCAAAGCTGCTTCACAACATTATATTATCTTAAACAGCCAACCCCAAAGTCAGCAAGCCTAGGGCAACAGTGGCAAATAAAAACTCCCTAGAAGTTGTAAGAACCTAGAGTGACTGTTTACAGGACTAAACGATGCCAAATCCTCTTTTTAATCTTACATATATCATCTACACTGCCCAAGGAGGATGGGTCCTTTTTTGACTCTTTTTCCTTCAAAGTTCTCTTCCTTATAAGATGTTAGGGAGTTTTTTTCCTTTGTACAGTTGCCCTAGACTTGCTCAGATAGGGCATTGTTTTAGGATATTTGTAAAGCTGATTGGACGCTCCATTCTTAAAAGTGCTATATAAATAAATTGGACTTGACCTGACCTAAATTCAAAACTCTGGAGTACGAGAGTTTTATTACACTCACCAAATTTCTAAATCCATAGCTCATGATAACTAATTGAAATCTGGAAAATAAGAAATTTGATCTGTCTGGAATTCCCCCTGAGTGAGCATTGATCAGCCTAGAATAGCAAATGGCATAAACAAATGGCATCTAACCTCTAGCATCACCCTCCGCTTCCCTCTTATTTATTAAATAAGGAGGATTAACAAGGTAAAGATGGAAACTTTGGTTTGTAGAGGTACAGGCAATCATAAAAGTCCTGGCTCTGAAAGCACGTTGGGTTTAAAACCTATATTGGACCAAGGTGGGAAAAGTAGACAAAAAGTAGACAATGAAAACAGAGCTTCAGCAATCCTCACACTTGATACACTTTTTTCAGAATTAAGAATATCCCGACACACTGGTTAGTCGGGATATGAACAACACACAGCCAGTGTTTATGGAAGCTTTTTTTTTTTTTTGAAGAGAATGAATATGATTAAAAAAGATAACTACATAAATAATGCCAAGGGAGTGAGAGAAACACTAGCTAAAGTGTCCTGTGCCTTACATGTTTATGATAATTTTATGACACTATAATAACATGGCTATAAATATAGCTTTTAATCTAAATAAAATGGACGGAGTATTTTGTTTTGTATTTCTTGTCAGATGCAGGCCGGCATGGAAAGTCTTAACACAATCTTAAGTCAGTTGGAATAAGCTTATATAAATATTTATGTACATTTAATCAAGTTATCTGCAGGAATGTATTGTAGGCAGCTTGTTTCCCCATGATCTGCACTCTTCATGTGGCACGCAACACTACCACAAAGCTAGCTCAAGCAAAACTAAATCAATTAGAAGAGTCCATTATTTGTACAAGTCCTAAAAGCCCAATAGTGTCTTATTTTAGTCCTACAGCTCAATCTGTATCAAACATGGCATGCTCACAGGGGAACTGTGCTTGCACATCTTGCAAAAGGCCATGAGCTGGATTGGATGGTAGATGTTTTTTTTCTGAGAGAGGTGGGATTGTGATTGTTCGTGGACAATGTAAATATAAAGACAGCTTCCATCAAAAACGACAGCCCTTTTGCATGCCAAACGTGTCTTTTGTTCAAAATACTCATCATTTCCAGCACAACTGACAGCATTGGGAACAAAGGTGTCTAGTTTGTCAGTGACCTTTTATTTCCTTGTCAGCAATGCCATCTCCCATGAGTCAGAAAGAAAAGTGGCTTTAGCACATCTAGACAGCACACTTCATACAGCATCAGTTGCAGGAGTAGAGACTTGAGGATGGTATATGATACAGGAGCAGTCCAAACTGAAAGTAGCTACAGATGCAGGAGCTGAAGAGCAGTGAGGATGACAAGCGAATAGTTGAGGCTATCTGAGCTTCCTGCAATAGCATTAAAGCTACTTGGGTCAGCCAAAGAAGGGTCCTGTGGAGCAAAATATGATAAGAGCTTTTAATATTTCATCACTACATTGTACTATTTTGGTGCCTTTTTACTACTTCTGTTACTAACATTTTGCTTAAAATCATAACGATATTACCTTTCGAGAAATGGAAAATAGCTTACAGTGGTAATCGAAAGTTTGTGAGCCCTTTAGAATGTCATATATTTCTGTACAAATATGACCTAAACACATCAGATTTACACACAAGTCCTAAAAATAGATGAAGAGAATCCAATTAAACAAATGGCACAAAATATTATATTACAATATTTCAATATCCCAGAGTTGAAGCTATTGTCAATGGAAGAATTCATAAAAACTGATGTGATCACCAGTTATGAAAACATTTAGTTGCAGTTAGTGCTGCACATGGGATCACACCAACTGAACTAAGGTTCACATACTTTTGGCACTCACTCACAGATATGCAATATTGAATTGTCCTCACTAAATTAATAACCTGGTTCATTGAAATTGGCAGAAACATGGTATAATATGACCACATTTTGCTCAGGACTGTATATAACAGGTATAAAAATTCTTCTCTAATTCCTCTCTAATTCTAATCTGGATCTGGATCTGGACCAGTTAGGGCATATAATGTCATGTTTTGGTGTTCTCTTTGTATAGAGGAGTCAGAGGACCACATCCAGTCCTGCAGCAGTGCCCCCACAGGCTCTGTGATGGGATCACCTCTCATCCAGGACAAGCTTACGTACCGTCCAGAGCAAGCTTACACCCAGATTCTGACCAGCAAAAGTGGGGTTAAACATGAGAAACTAAAATCATGTCATTTGGTACTTTTACTTTTGCCGTCAGCTCTCATGCATCAAGAAACAGTTTAGTGAAATAGCAGAAACAGCCTGCAAGTATCAATTTCATAATAGATTGGAGGAATTATTTAAATTTCTGCTCATATCTGTTTAACAGTTTGGGGGTGGAGGCTAAAACTATACTGCTGCTGCCATTATGCTTTGGTCTTCAAGTACACAGTTGGATTTGGATAATTTAATAGACTCTAGTAAGTCAATACTGTACAGTAATCGGCCATCTTGCTGTGCTGTATGATTTTGGTAATTGATAATCTGTAGCTTCTTGAAGAAATCTTTACCTGGCCTGAGGGTTCATCCAAATAACTAAGCAACATGATCCTAGTTTTCTTTACACACTGCCATATAAAGCTCTGAGTCTTAAGAGAATGACAGTCAGTTTGCTGTTCTTTGCTATCATTTTAAGCAATGTTTACTGTAAACCGGATATGTCCTAGTGTCGTTACTTCCTCTGCTCATGAATATTCATTTGAAATAATCTACGTGGGTTTGGTAAACCATTTCAAATTTGGTGCACATGAAAAATGTGATTAATTTGATTAACCTACAGTTATTTGTTTTCCTTTACAGTACTGTGCAAAAGTCTTCTATATTCCTTCTATATTCTATATGCCTTCTATATTTTTCAACATTCGTATTGTTCTTTATTTAAGTTGGTCCCTGTGGTCACTGCACTCTGTAGTGTAAAGACTGTAGTCCATCTGTTTCTCTGTATACTTTGCTAGTCCCCTTTACTTTGCTCTCTAATTGTCAGGACCCCTACAGGACTCCCAAAGACCAGGTACTATTTGGGAGGATGATCATTCTCAGCACTGCAGTGACACTTGTGTGGTCCTGTGTTCGTTTGTCGCGTTGGCACAAGTGGATAAGACTCAACAGTGCTGACAGAGTTTAAAAACACTGTTAATTGACTGTCCATTTTATTAGAGACACTCACCTCGCTGTCTTTTCTGGCAGATGTACAGTCAAAGACAGCAGTTCTAATACTTCATCAGTGCTCACAAGACGCTAACTACAGGATGCTAATGGCTGGACATTTTTGGATGGTGGAATAATTTCAGTCTAGCAGTGAACTCCAGTACAGAACCTCCAGTACTACTGCTGTTTCTGATTCCCTCGTACCAGCACAACACAAACACACCAACACACCATCAGTCACTGCAGTGCTGAGAATGATCCACCAAAATAAACAGTACCTGATCTGTGGGGGTCCTGTCAGTGTCAATTACGGAACAGGGTAAAGGGGACTAACAAAATATGTAGAAAATCAAATAAACTACAGCCTGCAATCGTAGAACTACAGAGTGCAGTAACCACTAAAATATAACCTAAAAATACAGAATGGCTAAGACTTTTGTACAGTACTGTATTTGGAAAAGAAAATGTTGGTAAGAGATGTTTGCGTATGAGATGTGCTTACCAAACACAGAACATCCACTGTGACGTTCATATTTAGCTTCTGAGCCTAAAGAGAGGGGTAAACAGAGCATAAAAAACCTTGATCATTATCAGAGACACTTATAAGTTTGAGCAATGATCTAAATATACTAAATGTTGTGTCATCAATATAAGCACATTTGAATGCACAGTTACACACCTGCAGGAAACACCATCTCAGGAATCAATCTGTTGTGTGCCTGTGGTTGCGTTTGGGGACTACATTAGTGTGTGTGACAGTGCAATATATTATGATAACAATTTTTATGGACGTTTGCTGTGCTGTTGCATTTGCACAAATATGCACACACACACACACACACACACACATACCAATTGGATGGTGGCATGATAAAGTGATTCCATAGAGAGATAAGAACATAATAAACTTACTGCACAATAGAGAGAATGGAAGTAATTCTGGGGAATAGGACTTTGACAAAAATGATAAATGGTCCTCCTGGAGGTCTATCTTACTGAAGAAACTGTGCCTGCTAATAAATCAAATTATGACTATTATAGCAAAATATGATGAATAGTCATGCGAAAGGCATGAGGGTATTTCTAACACAATCGCTTTCAATTGTAAACCTCTAAGCAGGTCAAGTTCTGCAAGGAATCCTGGTTTAGCTTCTTGCTTTGAGTGTAACTTGCCATATTTAGCTAAAGCAGATGAGGGCAGACTGGCTGGATATATGGACACAATGTTAGGCACGGGCTGTTCTTGTTTAAGTGTGCACCCGGAATTAATGCGACAGGTAATTAACCATACAGCTGCAGTAGATTCCTATTTAGTTCATATCTAAACGGCTTGTGTAGGTTTGTGTATCAATATCACAGCCCACACCTTTCAGTCAAAACTGAGCCACAATCTTATCAGTGACTAATAAAAGAAAACATTTTTGCTGTCTTTTTCAGGGGCTTGTTGTTTTTATTGGGAAATGCACCTGTTGAATCAAGCAGGAAGACATTTTGGTGTGAAACTGATCTGAAACTGGGGATAAAAGGTGATTTAGGTGACTTTAAATACAAAATGGTTGGTGGTGCTGGCCAAGCCTTTCTATTTCAGGGTGGATTTCCATGCACAGCCATTTTTTAGGGTTGATGGGCAACAGTCCAAAAAAGACAAAATATACTGTGGGCTGCAGTTCCCTGGGAAAAATGCCTTTGGACCCTAAATCCCAACTGTGCATCGTTTAAATGCACAGCCTACATGAGTATTGTTGTTGACAGTGAATCGTCTTCTGATGACTACTCCAAGCAGGATAAAAGCACCATGTCACTATGCTCAAATCATCCCAAACTGGTTTCTTTAACATGACAATGAGTTAAGTGTACTCAAAGATCTCCACAGTCACCAGATCTCAATCCAACGGAGCATCTTTGGGATAAAACAATAACAGGAAAATTGCATCATACTGTGCACGTTCAGCCAAAAAGATATGCAGCAACTGTGTGATGCCATCATGTCAATACAGACTGAAATCTCTAAAGAATGTATTCAGCACCTGAATGCATGAAGAATGAAGGCAGTTCTGAAGTCAAAATGTAGTCAACAGCAGTGGCAAGGTGTATTTAATCAAACGAGCAGTGAGTGTAGATTTAAAATGTCTGAGTACTTCTATGAAATGTGAACTACAATCCGTAGTATTATTGTTAAGTAAAGCATAAGCATTCCCTAGGTTACCTGCAGGTTTCCACAGAATCTGTACAGGTGGTGATCACTGCTAGGGTCAAGTTCATTCGTGAGTGTAGGAACATCCAGAGTGTTAGGTGTCCTGTCTCGTCCTCTGTGAGGAGTACTGGTATAACCAGAAGTTGGTGCAATGGGTGGCTGAGGCTGCCATACGCCAACATCTGTCCCATTACCAAAAGCCTGGATGGCGTTACCTGCAGACATAGATCAACGGGTGCATGATAAAATGCTGTCCACGCACATGCTGAATGATATTTACCACTGTATGTTTTGTGCAGAGCTAATATTAACAATCAGCTGGGGCCAACTAGCCTGATGTGTGACATGAAAATCTGATCACACAACACAGTAGTGGTCCTTATAAGAGTTCATACAATCTGCAGATAGAAGCATTACTGTTTAACATACATCCCCAGCAGTGTTGTGTAATTTCTTTGATAAAAAAGAAGGGTCATTAAAAGAGAGACGCCTTTGTTGAAGATCTTCATTCTTTAAACCAGCTTGAAAGGTCATTCTTATCTCTTCACACCACGGTCTAATTTGTGTAATATGCCACAATGTTTGCACGAGCAAACGCAGCAGATGTGACTACGGCAGTGCCAGTGTAGGAGGGTTCTCTGACCTTTCTAAAGGTAATGCACCATAATGTTCAAAGACACAGTGACTCATAAGCCTTTTACATTCATTGTGCTTCTTAATTGTTTACTGGTACTTGTGTATGTAATGTATGGCTCTGGGTTTAATGTTCCACTGATCTGTAGGTCTACACACACTCAGTTTCTATGTACACTTTTAGGAATACTGTGTTCTTACAATATTAACAAGTCTGCTAACGCAACTCTGTGTCATCAAGTTTGGTGTCATAAACTGTGTTTCTTTGTCTCCGATTCTCTAGGAGTAGACATTTTGATTTGTTGTTTTTTTTTTTTTGCTTAGATGTACCTTCATCTGTAAAAAATATACATCAACCCTAAGAAGGTGAACTTCTGGGACAAAGGCTTCTCTGTTTTAAGATAAAACAATTTAACAAATAGTTTTTGAAGCTCACTAGTACTCTGTAGGTCTTAAAAGTATAATAAACTATAATACACGGGACACTGTTTATTTCCGAAACAAAAGGGAAAATGACATTTCTGAATACTCCAGTAAGTAATGGATGATGGGTCTATCTTTTAGGCTTTGTACGGAACATCGCCACCATCTTGAAAGAGGCCATACTTGCTCAAGGTCATGTTTTCCCAATGGTGGTCATGTAGCATATCAAAAAAGATCAGAATGCTATTGCTGCAATCAGATTTTCAATAAATCTCTTGTGGTTTAAAAGTTATCAACACAGAAAGTTCAAAATGTTTGTTGGTTGTCACAGGTAACTGAAGATGGAATTGATGATTCTGATGTCTAATTTTTCCCTGGAGGAGGTGATATGTTTTTATGTAGATGTGTAGTTGGTTCTGTTCCACCTGTTTTCAGCAGCATCTCTGACACATTTACTGACACACAGATTTCTTGTGAAAATACCTGTTGTATTACATTACAAGAGCATTACTAGCGTTAATTATATTACTATGTGACTATGGTAAAGTTCGGCCAACAAACATTTCAGTCAATATCCAGTTTCACAGAATATGATTTGGTTGTTACACATTAAGTCTTACAATCTTATAATTCAAACAGTTGCTCAAGAACCCAACACTGGCAACTTGGCAGAGGTGGGATTTGAACCCTAGACCTTTTGCTCCAAAGTCCAGTACCTTAACTGCTAGTCTACCACAATCCCACATACCTGTAGTTCGATTGATGACTATAATTCTTACAAAAATATTAAATCAGGAGACTAATCACTCGCTATTTTTATTAAATAAATGGTCAAAATTGTTGTTGGGTTTTTTTGTTATTTTGTTTTGTGTTGTATTGTATTTTGTATTTCAATTAATATTACAGGGGCTATCTAGGTCTTGCCTTATAAACATTGTATTCACCCCCCCCCCCCCATTTTTGTAATTAATGTGCATATGCTGCAGTTTGAGAAGTGGTGAATGGCTTCATGTGACTTTGTATAGACTGGGAGAAAATAGGGAAAAAAAGTTAGTCAAATGAAACATAGTTTATGATATTCCAACCTTTTTGTCGTATAAGACTGTGCCTGAGCTCAGAGACTAACAAATCAACCTATTTCACCTGCTCTATATCAGTAGTATCAGATTCCGTGGCTATTCTTTTAAAAATCAGACAACTTTTTTTTACTTTGATTCATCTCTCTATTTTTTACTCAGTCTATAAAAATGCTCCAGCCGTAACCTTCTGACTGAACAATATCAGCTTTCTCATGCTCAGACACTGAAAATATTGTATTACACTTTTCTATAGCTGCCACACTTATCATGATTTGTCTCTCCTTCTGCAGTCTGACCGTCTGTCACAAGTGCAACTTGGCACACACAGGGCTCACAGATGTGATTTGCAGATGCAGGGAGCACTAAAACCATCTTTCAGTCTGCCTGCCTTACTGTACTATTCCCGTCAATCAAATACAACAGACAACATGAACGTCAGACGCTGAGTGAGCTGTGAAATTTTGGGAGAAATTCTTGGTGAAAGTGCAAGAATTATTTCAGGACAGCGGACTCACGAAGGCAGCGGTTGTTAGTGAAGAACTCAAAGAACTTGTCACACTCCGTTTTGCCATTGCCACTGCTGCTGCAGTCGCACCAGGGAGACACGCTGATGCTCGAGCGCAGGTAGTTTGGGGTCATCACTGTACCTGGTTCACAAACATCAAAGAACAACATGATTAGAAAAAGCTATTTCAAGTTGTAATTGGATTTTCTGTCTAGGACTTGTTTATGTGCTTAAATACTAGTCACATTCAAATAACATTGGTTTTCATATTTTAAAGCCACCCAAACAGGAAGTCCTCACTCCCTCAGAATTGTAGGTGTTGCGTCATAAGTCTCAGACAGCGGATGGAGATTACACAAAGAAACTGAGAAAATTAGGATTAAAAATGGGAGACATCATTAGAATATGATAGGCTCTTCAGTTTTATGATGTAACAAGTTTTGCTATCACATGTTTAGCACTGGGTGCTCTGGTGGCACAGTTGTAATTTGCTAACCCTGTGACCTGTGTTTAAGTTTAGACCAGTCAGGTTCCCAAGACTGAGGAAGAGGAGAACGTAGGGAATCAACACTCAGCACTAGAACAGTGACCCCTGGTGACCCAGGGCTGAACTGGCCATATCACCCAGGGTACACTTTCACCTGCACCCCGTGTTCTCCTGGATAAACTCTGGACAAACGCCACAAGTCTGATCGGGAAAAAATGGGGTTAAAACATGAAATCAGTGTATTTGCTAATTCGGTTAATAACCCAGAGTGACAGTGACTGTTTTCTCACTTCAATGAATCTGTATACTCAAATCAATCCCCCATTAGTATAATCTGACAGTCATTTGTTTTAGATTGATTTTAATACAGGCATGTGGTATTTACTGACCACTAATGCCTGTTCACTTTAATGATCAAGGTCTTAATATTTATAACAAATTATAATAGGAAAAAAAATCTGTGTTTAAACTCTGGGTTTGCGGCTGTAAGCAGGTGGTCAAATAAAAAAAAGGTTTAGCTTGTGTGTTTTAAGTGCCTTAAATACAGTACATGTCATACTTTTGTTTAATTTTGTAGTAATTGTATTGATTTATTTTGCGGTGTTGAGCACTGTCACTTTTAGGTATCGCAATTTGCTCTGCCAAGAAGTTTGTACAGGGTGAGTCAAAAGACACAGCAGACCATTTTATTTAAGAAACTAAATGGAAAATGGTATATCTGAATACTCCAGCAAGTAATGTGTGAGGGGTCTATCTTTTAGGCTATGGCCTATCTTTTAGTCTATATTGGATAAAGGGCAAGTTTTCCCAAAGGCCGGTCATGTAGCATATCAAAGAAGACCAGAATTGTCTCAGAAATCAAATTCCATCAGATTTGTAATATCTCTTGTATAGTATTACAGTAGTATAAAATATTATTCAAGTGTTGTAATATCCAGTCAATGTCAATTTTGGTCAGCATCCTGTTTCACAGAACGTAATGTGGTTGTTATGCCTGTAAATATTATTGATATTTGAACTTGACTCAGACTTTAACTAGACTTTGCAATTACTACCTAGCAGCTTAAACCTATTCAAAACAAACTTTCCAGACTTTACTCTGAATCATTTGACACATTGCAACGAGACACTGCTAAAGGCAGTGTGAAGAAAGTCGATAATAAGGTTTATAGTTTAAACTGTAGCTCAGACAGCTGTTGTGATATAGACTGTATTAAGTTTGATGGCTTCTCTCTGCTTCCGACTCACCTATAAGACCAGAGTAAGCCAGCAGACAGTCAGCATAGCTCTCCTTCAGACAGCCAGATATCGAACGAGCCTCTGGCTGACAGTTAGTGAAGAAGTCAGCTAGGCGAGACCTAAATAGCACAGCAGGAATAAATAAAAAGCCTTCTTGAACAAGCTCACGTCACAGGTTATGACAAATACAGTGTGAATTACAATTAGTTCCTCTCATACACGCCTACACAAACACAAAGCTCATCTGTTCTCGTCTACACTCCTCAAGCTGACTGCTGGCCCACCTGCAGATGTAGTTTGTTTTGCAAGAGGCCTGCAGGGACAGGCAATTGGGCTTGTCCTTGTCCTCATAAGAGCAAGCTGGGACGATGGTCTGGCGTCTTCTCTCCGAGCATGCGGATTGGTCACCGGACTGGCAAGAGCAGAACAGCATGCCGTAGCTGTACTTGGCTGGCACTTTGTCGAAAAACTGGCGCAGGGCCTTGTGACACTTTCGCTTGTTGCACACCTCAGTAGTGGAGACCCTGCTGGTGCACGGGCTGATGTAGGCCGAACGGTACTTCTTACATGTGTCGTTCAGGTTGCAGGCTTTGGCAGCATTTAGGCAGTTGTTGTCCTTGCTGACAGCAGCTTCACCTGCACAAGCAGAGAGAGGATAAGGTCATGAATACCAGTCATAGGCCATCTTAATGAGGGTTATTTCTGTGTCTGTTTAAATATCAAATAAGCACAGACTATGAGTGGAAATGCCAAGCTCACATGAGTGGACAAGGTTGTGATTAGGTTCTAGCCATGTAAACTTATTCACGAAAACTGAATTCACCGTGCAAATAAGTTAATACTTAGGTGCCAGGCTAATGAAAAACGGCATGTCAGATGGTTTGGGCTAAGACTCGTGTGCCTAATCCAAGAGAGCCACAGCATTTCACCTCGTTTTTTCCACCTCAACACTCATCAGCTAATTACCATAAGTATGGTGTGCTGAAGAGGGAAAATTAATCACTGTATGCCTCTGTTCCTCCAGGACCTGAGTATGACTCTCCTGGTCTAGTGGTTCCGCAAACATATGGTTACTCTAATTACTGCTGGTTTTGCTTAATCAGTAAACTTGAACAGTCAGGTTGAGGAATCCTTTAAAACATGCCTTCATCTTTTCTACCATGTTATCCCCCAACAGTTTGCTTTTACATAAGAAATGATATGATTTACCAAAACATAAGTAATATCATTAATAGTGGAAAATGTCCCTGCTTTCTGCTTCTTCTATATTTACTGAAAAAAATCTTAAATGCAACACTTTTTGCTTCTTTTTCAACCCAAAGATATAAGACTTTATCTCTGTATAGAAAATGATTTTTTTTCTCAAATATTGTTCAAAATCTTGTTAAATATTGTCAAATATTGTCTAAATCTGTGTTAATGTTTACTTCTTTGCAGAGATTATCCAGCCACCTCAAAAGTGTGGCATATTGCATGTCTCATCAACATATGTGGCATTGTGCTAGGTGATAAAACTGCACATTTTAGAGTGGCCTTTTATCTTGGCCAATAATCAATAATCATGCTGTCTATTTACCATCTTGATAAGCCACACCTCTGAGGTGGATGGATTATCTTAGCTTCAGAAGAAGTGCTCACTAACCCAGATTTAGACACATTTGTGAACAATATTTGAGAGAAAAAGGCATTTTATGTACATAGAAAAAGTCTTGGATCTTTGAGTTCAGCTCATGAAAAATGGGTGCAAAGACAAAAGTGTTGCGTTTAGATTTATGTTCAGCATATATTGTAGTTTCATTTTAAATAAACCACTGCTCACTTCTATTCAACTTAAAACTACCCACTTCCCACTTGAAATGGGCATTTTAATATCTAACCTTAAATACAGTGTTAAAAGTCATAGAGCATTATTAGGTTTGTTGTTTTATCAATAGTACTATGACCATCTAAAGCATATTGTTGAGGACTGGCACTAAATAATTTCAAACTTGGATTCATTACTCCATAATGCACTATACTCTTTTCCACCGATTCATTCCAACTTTTGTGAGCTTTAGTATGTTGTGTGCTCACCATCCGTCAAACTGTTTACATGTTATATGGCTGAACAGCCCTACCAGTCTGTCTTTCATTATGTGTTCCACCAGTCCAGTGGGTCAGTTCACTTTTGCCTTATCCCTCATATCATCACCAATCAATGCCTAAATATAAGAAGGAGCTTAGACTCAAATTAAAAAAAAGAGTCTTTCTTTAAATGACATGAACCACTTTACTAATTAAATGCACCCAGTTGAGTTGTAGCTCCAGGAAGACAGGGAGCACTGCATTAGCTAATTATGTTTGCTGATGTGGAATTGAGGCTTATTATGGATATGCAAGGGTTGTGGAGTTAGACATGATTATAAATCATAAATCATAAATGTTGTTTACAGAAGAGGTTTATTACATATTGTAATCATCATTTACTCACTTTCACAAAGAAGACTGTAAAGATTACTACAGTTGTATTGTTGTTGTGGATAACTATTAACCAGTGAACTCAATTACTATGTACATATTGTATATGTGTATATAAGATTAATATTTTCAAAATATGCACAGTCAATACAACAACCTGTATTAACCATCATATTGAAATTCACCTTATTGAGCACCAATTGCTCTTTCCCTTTGATAATGTATAATCTAATATCTTGAGGATAATGACCAGCTGATGCATCATCATTTCGTTGAGTCAGTATAATGTTCCTTGTAGAGTTAGTTCACATACAGAACTGCATCATATTCCCTATAATTTAATGTAGTAATGTTTTTACATGTCTGGGTCAGTGCTAATAGACCAGTGACAAGTAAGTGCCTTCGCTTCTCGATTCACGATTAATCAATTCTCTCTGTCTCATTTCTGCTCAGCATAGACTATGCTCGTAAATAGCTCTTAAATAGCTTTTAAAAGTGTAATAAGCTGTAATAACTTTTATTAATTTGGTCTATAAAACATCAACCCCACATTCAAGTTATCTAAAAGCACAAATGGCAGAACTGAGGAGAATGAACTCTACTAATGTTAGCATTAATAGTAGTGAAATTATTATTAATTCACTCAAAATGTTCTTTCCAAAAATGTAGCAGCTGGATTTCTGATGGCTTGGAGCTACAATTCAACTGGGTATCTCTGCTACCCTTCTGGCTCTTTTGTTTTCTCTCCTCACTGTCCAGATAGCTGGACAGAGTGTCTGGCTTTGTGCCACCCCACTCTAGCATGAAATGAGCCATACATACTTCTGATTGTTTGTGTGTGTGTGTGTGTGTGTGTGTGTGCGTGTGCGTGTGCGTGTGCGCGTGTGCGCGTGTGCGCGTGTGCGCGTGTGTGCATGGGTTTGAGTGATTTGGCACAATAGTGAAGCCGCATGCTGGCTGTGTGCTGAAGCTGTGGATGTAAAATTATAGAGAGAATTAATATAGATTTACAACAGTAAGTGCACTCCACAGCTGGCTCCTTGAGTGGCTTGAGAGTGGAGAGGAAGCAGAAAGTGCTGATGGAGGGCACCTGAAGCTCCTCTGAGTGATGCTTAATAGTCTCACTGCTTATCCGTGATTCCGCCTGACTCGAATAAAAACACTTGCCGCTGCTGCAAATCAAATCATACCAGGACTTAAACTCCATAAAAGATCAGATGCTGTCTTCCTCATACTCTACCCTTTTATCTCACTAGAGCTTTCCCTGCCTGACAGTCCACTGGCTTGTCATTTAGCATAGTTCGATTTTTTTCCACTGCACTGTCCACTTATTCCTATCTATTTCCTTAAACTTGCAAACATACACATAATTTTAGAGATAAATTGCAAGTTGATATGCTTTCAAGTTGCCATGGGTCAGGGCTCTTTTAGCACATTGGAGGTTGCTATGAGATTAACGCCATCTTTTTTTAAATGTTTTAATGAAGAGGCTCTGCTGGTTAAACAGAATCATAATCTCTGTGTATAAACGGCTATTCCAATAAAACCTCCCAGGGGACATATAAATCATTCTCCTTGAGTGAATCCTATCAGTTGCTAAGCTTAGACAGTAAAGCTGGTGCTGGAGAGTGAAGGAATTTATGTACAGTGTTTTTTCTTTTTTAATTAAGCAGCAATCTTTCAGTGACACTGAGCAGGACTTTTCTGTCTGATCCAATCGTACCAGCTCAGCACACATCAGCACTACATCACTGTCACTGCAGAGCTGGGAATGATTTACCACCCAGATAATAGTGAAGGTCCTGACCATTAGAGAACAGAGAAAAGGAGATGGACTGCAATCTGTAACTGCATAACTACATCTGTACGGAAAGTGAAACTGATAAAATTGTCAGTGAGTTTAGTAACAAGGAGGGTTTATTATATACATACAAGCATATATACATAATGAGGCCATATGTAATGGCTGACCTCATGTGCTTAACAAAAGCATCTGCTGTGCATAGTTTTAATTCTCAGGAAAATCAATGTCTAAAGAGCTGTTATGTCATTTTCTGCTGGAACACCGGAGCCTGCCAACCTCTATACCCATGAGGTATACCCAAGATCCTGCTTCCAATTCTAAACATTAGCATTATGCCACCATTTAATCATCAGCAAAAAATGAAGCCAACACTAGACCATTACTTGGATGAGAATGAAGTTCAAAGACAATGCTGACTTAGCTTTTTCTAAATGGTGGTGTCCCACGCCAACATTTATTATTAAAATAGCTTCCAGTTTTATAACACAAGATGAAGGTTAAGAACTTTATATTTGGAGCTTGTTCTTAAGCTTTACTTCTTGTCTTATTTTTAGTACCAAGAGGTCAGTACACTTTTAGTTAAGAGTCAAGTGTTTTCATTTTCTTTTATATGGGGTGTAAAGTTATTCGGGTGTGTTTATAAAGCTAGTAAAGCTACTGCAAGTGTAATTGCCAGGAATGAGGTGGAGCATCAGTCTAAGCAAGCTCACTACTGCATAGTCCTGGAGTTGAGACCCACTGGTGATTTCTGGCCACCTAGGAAATCACATGCAGACATGACTGGAATCCCAACACTTATGATTGCTGCAGATATGTGGTAAGAAACAAATACCGACTCAGAAACATGGTGGTGGTGGTAGTATAATGGTGCTAGTATAATGACCATAATTGTTATTATTGTCAATTAGTAATTACACCAGCAAATTTTAAAGAGCAAAATCTCTGAATTGAATTAAACTGAACTGAATTTCTACCGAAAATTGCTAAAAAAAAGAGTCAAATTTAGCTTTTGAAATGACCATGTTAATTAAAGCTAGAGACGCACTAGATGCTTTTTTAAATATATGACTGGCTGATTCTGATTTTGGCTGATTCCAATTTTCTTTCTGTATAAGTACTATAACTTATAGCACGCAGAAATAATCATTATAGTAAGATAGCAGATGCTCTTTGCTTGTACCAGGCTCTATTCTCTCATTAGCTTTAGCTTTGTGGGGTTGGTCACAAAATATCAATCACTGAAAATCACTCAGATTCTACTTTATTCCAGTCTTTATATGTTATTACAGCCTTTTACCAGTTAGCACAAGGGTACAAGCTTGATGCTGATTTGCTTATTGACATCCCACTGAGGTCAGTTTTACACAGACAGTAAGTTATACATCACAAGGGTACACCATTGATAATTTGCTCACTAAAAATATATTCTTATGTTAAATCCCAGGCATTAACGGTATATCACAATTAAAAACATGTGTTGCGAGCTTTTATTAACTAGTAAATAAAACAAGTAAACTAGTAACAAACACACAAAACAGATTACACATGCACAAGAACTCCAAAATAAACAGACCAAGATCATCACAGATTAGCAAGTAACCCAATGTCTGTTTGGGATCTGTTGACTGGTCTGGGGAGCCAGATCATCACACCAATATTTAGATGTAACCTTAGTAGGGACCTAGTAACTCAGCAATATGTGCAGGATATCCAGGCGAGGCTTCCACCTGTTTTTTTTTTCAGCAGGATATTGGTCACCCACATATATCAAGGGATTCCCAATAATGCCTTTGACAGAGCTGCACTCCCTTGGCCTGCCCAGTTGCCAGATTTATTGCCAATCATGCATTTATGGGACTAACTTCGATAGATTATTAATGTGGAGGATCTACAGGCCCAGGGCAAATGTGTAATAGAGGCATTGTTAGCAGTCAACAATCTTAAACAAGAGGTACCCTACCTAAATGCAGCCTCTGAGAGCAGTGAAGGAAGCATATTTACGCCCTCTTGTGATAAGACCCAGTTCTACTCAGACCACACCTGTTAGTACAGTCGTATCTGGTTAATTGGACCTCCGGTTAATGGGACCAGCTGCTTATTCGGACCAAATCCTAAAGTACCGAAACACTTCCTATTATATACGTGTGATGTTATTCGCTTATTTGGACCAAAATTCTGCTTAATCGGACCAAAGAATGTGAGAGTGAATAAGAAAAAGAAGCCACAAGTCGCCACCTAGCGGATGCAAAGCGGATCAGCGAGATATGATTCCTGTGCTCTCCGGGACAATTTATTATTTTATCAAAGTTCAGGAAACCCAAAAAATTGTGTTGACAAGAGCAAAACCATTAGGTGAACACACCCACCATTTTCTTGATTTTGTTGTCGTGATTTTGTTCAAGTGCAGTCCGTTAAGAGAACACAGCAGATCCCACTTGATAAGTTCTTTAAACGTTGACTGGAATTTAGTAAGAACTTGTTTTTACAGTATTATGCTTCGCATACTGAGTATCTATACATTGTGTTGTAGATCGTTTTGAAAAACGTGGTTGCAAATTTATTTTTCAATGAACAAAGTTCGTAAGCAACAGTAGTTCTTGTTTGTACGTTCGCTATACGTGTAAATCACACAATAAAGGTTTAATAAACTTTTATTTATTTTGATTTAATATGTTATATAGCACGTCCTGTCTTGTAACATAGGGCATGTTCGTTTAATCGGACAAGCCTGTTATTACGACCAAAAGATCACGTCCCGATGTGGTCCCATTAACCGGATTCGGCTGTATTTACATACGTGCTTGCAGCATAACTATATACAGAATTGTGCAGCAATCACACTTATGTCGTGGTGCTTTGTTTTTTGTCAATGAATATTTAATAAGGTCTTGTTCGTGTTCTGCTTAATTATAAAATCACACTTTAAACAGCAGGTTTTTTGAAAATTATGAATATACTAATCTGTTAGCTGGCCGACTGCAAGTGCTTCAATATTAGCCTACGCATCAGCAAGCTATTTATCTACTTTTGTCGTGCTTGGTAGCCTACAAAAAGTCTGCATGCAGTCACCAAATAATGTATAATTTGTATTATTGGTATAATCATCCCACGTCTTTCAAGTAATGTTATAATATGATAGTTAATTTGTTTTAAGATTATGTTCTCAAGACACATTGAGGTGAAAAGTTAAAAATGTTATATTGGGCACTGGGAAATAATAAGTAAATAAGAATATTGCAATAACAGTTTTTTTTGTGTTTTCGTGTATTTGTGAAATATATAATGTAATTACTGCGACAATAGTACAAAGTAATATGCAATGCTTAGCAGTGTCAACTCAGCTCCAGAGAACAGTTTTGAATTCTGGCCCAGCGCCTGCCTGTGTTTCCTCTAGGTACATTCAAAAGGCACTAGGTCAGCTGGATCTCTAAAGTATCCAATATAATTAAATGTATGTGTGCATTTACACTCTGGTATACTGTATTTATAGTTTATTACTTAAATATAACAAATAGGCTACCCAAATAGGTTTTGTCCTCCCAAGGTTCATTCAGGGGATTTCCATATCAAGCCTTTCAGATAAATGCAACTGATATGGGATTAAAAATATGTGATGGCTACATGTGAGAAGGAACACTGGGAAGAAGGGAAGAATCAGTAAAATCATTAAAAACATTAAAACAGATGATTTATGTACCTGGAGGAAATACACGACTGACTGCAAATTGAGGGCTGTGTGATGCTGAAGACAATGTGATGCCATTTATGCCACATGTACAATTCCATATGCCACATTATAGTAGTGCACAAACCTGAAATGCCTCATTAAAGGTTATTAAATATGTAATACGTAATAGGTAATAAAATCCTGAAGAATCCACTAATGTAATTTGTCTGGCTTGGTTTAACTGCTTTGTTTATGTTGTTTCTCAACTTAAAACAAAGGCTTCTTCATGGAATAAGGCTTCTTCATGGGGAATAAGTAATGGGAATGGTGCATAGTCAGGTGAAAGGGCATCAGAGGATGGAAAGGGCTTTTTCTACCTGTTTGGCGCCTGTTTAGAAAATATGTGTGCTAAGTTAAATGACATCTGCAATGTATCGGTCTCTGAAGGATTACTTTAATGTAGCTACCCAATGGTATTCACCAATCAGCCAAAGCAAAAACATACCTCGTCTGCAACAATGTTTATGTCTAATGCATCAATTTAATGTCCACATGAAAGCCTGGACCCAAGATTTTCCAGATAAACACTTGTCTTTTTGTCTTCTTTTAAAAGTGCATCCTGGTCCCATAACTCCCACAAGGTGGGAAATTGTGTACTCCTTCTAAAAGGTGCACTCTGATCTGTTTGTAACTAGACAGCCCCATACTCAATCGGAGATTATTTCAATTAGGACTGAGATAGTATTCATTGCACTTGTGCTGGGAGCCGATGGCTTTTGTGGTTTGTGCCTTTTACAACCACCGCCATTAGATACTATTGCTGAATGTTAGCACTACGCAAGCCTTGTTGTCCAAAAAATGCTCTGACCCAGTTGTCTGGGTATAAAAATTTATGTTACAGACGTACATTCACTTACAGTTTATTACACACTGTAATTTCACATTCCACAAAAAATATTTCAAAATTAATATGAAGAGGATCACACAAAAACTGCTGGACTAATCTAATCCTGTCCATTCACCCTACTGAACAGTCAATGTGTGTTTGCATCTCATTTCGAACAACTGTCTTTGACTTTTTATTTGCTTTTTTCTAATGATCTTGTTTAATGAAATAAAATAAAATGCTCCTTTTTAAATATCACACTTCATATTCATTCATTCATCCCCTTTTTTTTGTGAGCAGTATATACAGTATTCCAGAACTTGACATGTACTGTTGTCACGTGTTAATCACTGTTACTTGTTATTTGCAGTGTGGTTTTAATATTTTGGCTTATTGTTGTATGGGAGAATATGTGGTGATTTTTATATTCACTGCAAAACAGCATCATTTGTTCAGTCTGGATAGAAAACCTTCGAGTCTCCAATATGAGACAGTTCATGTCTTCCGAGACATCTCAGAGCCATAATTACTCTGGATGTCATACATTTCCCCATGCTCACAACTCACAGGAATCATTCATCAAGCAGTGTCAGTGTAAAGCTGTCAGCTCAGGTCACTGGAATAATTCAGACTATTCCTTATAACATGCATTACATATAATAGATTTCCCTGTTTAAACATAGAACGAAGAAAGTACATTCACTGGTTACTGTTCATTATTGAATGGGAGAGCATACAAGGCATTACACTACAGAAGTGAGTTTGTTTTTTTTTACCAGGAGATGCCAAGGTAAGAAGTGGAACCACAGACTTGCTCACTGTAACTGTCACACTACAATACGCCATATATTTAGAGTAAACTGTTTTGTTTCTGCTTTTGTTTTGTTACACCTTAATACACATTGCCCTTGTCTGACCTGTGCTAATAACCAGAAATTATTCTGAGACTAGTGGCATTTGGATGATCTCTGTGACCATAATTTCAGTGCTGTATTTTCTAAAGAAAGTTCATACTAAAGTCATTGTAATTTCTTATGGCAAAATCATTGTGCAGCAACATTGTGTAGAACTGTTGTGCGTGTAGAACTGTTGTGTGCAAAACTACTGTGTGTCCTGTTGCACAATTTGTATTTGAATTAGTAATTCTCTAATTGCAAAACGGTGCCTACAAATTACTGGCTGGATGTGGCTGGATATTAAGTTGGTAACCTCTAAAACTGAAATAAAGAATAAAAGACTCTAAACTAAACGATATTGAATGTCTGTGCCTTTAGCACAGTACTAGAATGAATTAACTTAATTTGTTATAAGCACAGCGGATTGTATAGCATAGTTACGTATTTATGTGAGCTACATATTTACGTAGCAGGACTAGCTAACTGCACATATGATGCTTGTTTGTGGATGGATATAGGGGAGCTGAATGCAGTGTAGACACATGAACCTCTGAGTTGTTAATATGTGCTTGTAATAGTTGATAATTTAATTAGATAAGTAATTTAACTTATATAATATTGAATGTATCTGCTCAAAATTCCCCCTTTTCCCTATCACAGGCTACCGGCCACTGGTTGGTATTGCATTAATAGACTGCATGGCATCAATATCAATGCCTGGAAATGAGACTGGAAATTGAATTGCACTTCCAAACAATAACTGCTGACAGGGCCATATTTCCATATTTAATAAAATCTCTTCAATGTGTGGCCTGGCTGAGATTAACAGCATTACTAGCGAATAGGCTGAATGGATTTCTTTCAATAAAATGCTAATTTGACAAAGAATTACATTAGAAGTAGGAGTCAGACCCCACCAAACATTACAAACAATGAAAGAATCTAATTCTGCACATCCAGAGTTCTGAACTATAGTATTGTAAGTTCATACTATTAAATAATGTCATAAAATACACAATTAAACAGTATCAGCTTTTTTTAAAAAAAATTTAAAGGCATTATTAAATGTCATGGGTTTAATCTTTAAACTGCCATCTGCCAAATTTGAGGGTCAGTGTTTCTCAATAGCTATACTTACTACAACTAAATTGGTATAACTACTCCCTTACTTTTTGAGGATTACCAGGATTGTCCTGGACAATGCTGAGGATTTTTTAAAACTTGACTAAAATCTTTAGAACTTTATAGAATTTTACAATTATTTTAACTTTAAATTTGGACGGGAACATGGTTTATACAGATCTTTCTTGAGGAGTGCAGACTTTGTGTTCATATAACTTTTTACTTACAATCCCAAATAAAAAATGGGAGGATATGGAAATGTTTTTACTTGACTTTTATTTAACTGCAGGCAGTATGAACCCAAGATATTTGTGAATTCGTCTGCTCAACTTATCATTTGTTAATATACATGCATTGCTATATTTCAGACCTGCAACAGACCTCCAATAAAGTTGGGGCTGGGCAATGTAGAGCTACATATGAAAAAAGAATAAATAATGATGCGATTTAATGATGTGGTACAACTGTAGTATCCATAAAAGGTTACATCTTTGAAGCCTCATTTTACGCATGAGCAGAGGTGGCAACTTCTCTTGGCTCGAAGGCAACTGGGATGGACCACCAAACAGTGGAATCAATGTTCCAGAATTGGACGTCGTGTGCTCCAGACCAAAAGGAAAAACAACTGTCCAGACTATTATTAGCAACAAGCCCAAAAGCCAGGGTCTGTCATGGTCTAGAGATCACTGCGAGAGCACTGAGTCAGGTTTAAATCGAGCGCGTCAGAACAAGCACTCAAAAGCAAGAATACCTAGTGAAAACAGCTACAATAAGAGCAGAATTAAGAACTGTGCATTTCAAATGCAGCACTTCAGGAGTTAAGTGTGCTTGCTTCTCAAAGCCCTGCACTCTCTTCACTCTTCACTTTTAGTATATGCTTCAGCTTTCCGCTTGTATCTGAACTCTGTTTGCTCGCTTCAGAAATACAACAGTAGTAGTTGTACACTATGTTACAGTAGTAACATAGTGTATGTCAGAGATCAAGGCTTGGTAGATGTTTACTGGAACTATTAAATGAAGGATATTGCTATACGTATATAACGTATTCAAATAGAAATTAAAGCCAAAATGTTATTAATGTGTTATTAATGCTATAATAGAGGATAAATAGCAATATCTATGGGACAAATAGCAGACAGATATCTAATACCCAAGGAAGTCTGAAATGGGACAAATAAGCAAGAGGAAGCTGTACCATCAAGAATGCAATTTGGACATACAGGAGTAAATAGCACCTTCAGTTCAATTTAGAAACGTTGATGGCAACTGTGAATATTGCAACAATCAAAAAACTGTAGAATATGTGATTCTTCATTTTCAAGTTTTCACAGCTTGAGGGAAATCAAATAAAGCTGAATTTAAATGACATATAGAAAATGTTTGGGCACCCACGATCAAATAGATTTTCTATGTGAAAATATGCAAATGTAACCTCCACAGGAAACAAATTAAGTATGGCATATTTCAACAAATGCAAATATTTATTCGCTGAATTTAACACGTTGGAAGAAAATAAATTCAGAAGTAGCATCTACAGGTTCGGACCCCCTGTCAGACAGGACATGGCAACTGCTTGATAGAAACTATAATGAATAATACTGCTGACAAAAAATAGGGGATATTTCCAAATGCACTGTCAGCCCTAGAGAGTGAACATGCGAACTGATGTGCATGTAACAATTAAAGCAGCACTCTTAGTCTATTTCTGGAGGATGCACAGAAGAACTGGCTGGCCATCACCTCATGGTCCTTCTTTTGAATTAATTTCCCAGTTGCTTAGAAGATATGAATCGCTTGGCTTTCTTGATTTGGTGTGCTTGCTGTGTCTGATTTGTCTGATTTAAACCTGGTTCTGATTTAAACACAGTGATCATTGATGCAGACAAAAAGGCTAAGGCTAAAAGAATTGGTGCAATGCAGGTTGGACCAATGGATTTCGTTTGTTGTAACCACATTCTGACTCTGTCTGAGTGCCTCACCAGAAATACATGAATGAGTACAAAGTGCACAGTGAGTATATGTTTGTGGCATCATATTAGTAAATATTATATGATATGAATTTCATAATTTATGTTTGTTTTTATCACAGTTAAGCAAAATGTTGCTTGCTCATACACTAAAAAGCAAAGCATGACCATGAGTAAACAATAAGCTTCAACAATAAGCTTCAGATTCATTTTTTGCTCTGTTTTCTTGATTTGATACCCTTGGTGTGTCTGATTTGTCACTTTCACATTAAACACAGTGATCTCACTCCATTGTTGTGTGAGTGCCCTTAGCAAAGATAATAATTAATGCAGAAAAAAGAGGCTAAAATAATTGTTGCCAGCTGAAACATAATCCCTAAAGTAATCATTCAATCAATCACATATACAAGTACAGTATTTGCTGATTTTAATCCAAACTATTTTTTGGCCAGGCATATATATATATATATATATATATATATAT
>JAUZST010041589.1:0-26644 GCA_034779995.1 Parotocinclus haroldoi
GCGAGTAAAGCGTTACAGTAATCCAGTCTGGAGGTTATAAACGCATGAACTAGTTTCTCAGCATCTATAAAAGAAAGAATATTTCTAAGTTTAGCAATGTTGCGTAACTGAAAGAAAGCAACTCGTGTGATGTCGTTCATGTGCAGGTTAAGGGAGAGATCTGAGATTAGATAACCCTGATTCAGTAAGCCAGATCAGATCATATGTGAAAAGTCTGAACATGTTGAAATAACAGCTAAGGTTATTTAATATGAATATAATTCATTATTTATCATTAAAAAAGAAAACCTCTCTGTATGATAATCATCTGTATAACCTGAAACGATTTGCAACTAAACTGTATTATTTTTTTTTTACCTTCGCCTACTTAATAGTATCATACTTGGTGACGTCATGATGTCCGGACCGTATTTGGGATTGAGGACAGAAAGATGTTCAGTTAAATGTTTTTAAATGCCTGCTTCCTGATTCACTCACCTTCTGGGAGCTGAAGGACTGGGTCCAGTGATAAAGAACCAGTTTGGAGTCCTTTTTGTTCCTGAGCTCGAGCTCTCCATCTTTCTCTCTCTCAAGGAGGATTTGCTTCTCATCCTGATCCGCCATTTTCACTGTCCATAAGGACTGGGGTTCGATTCCAAGATGAATCGACTCTCCAACAACAGTCGATTCAGTAAATTGCAAGCGGAATGAACTGAGTCGAGTCTTAGTCTACTGAGTCGATTCTGCAGAACTGCCTTTTTATTTTTTTTATTTTTATTTTTTACTTTGTAGCGCTTTAAAAAGGATTTATTTTAAACCATTCATCCTCGTTGTTCATTTAAGATATTAAAACGCAATCGCGTCGTTTATAACTTGTATTATTGCACAATAAAAAAAACAGTACTCAGTTTACACCATAACTATTCTGGTTTTTTTTTAATTTTATGAAATAAATAAGCCTTTCCTTAAACGAATGCCTTTCAAATAGCATTTCTTATTGAATCGTCGTGGGTAAAAACTGCCTTTTGATATCATCTCTTAGTTTTTATACACCGATCTTTATACATTTTACAACAACAAACGTTTTCTTTTTGGAGAAAGAAGAGAACGTGATTTTAAAAATGCATTTCGAAAAAATGATTTCTGGTAATAATGATGCTGGTCTTGTGAAACCAAAGCTAATTTAAGTGTTTTGTTATTCTGTATTTAAGATTAAAAAGACGTAATGTAAACATTTTGAGAATGAACACCCATGCGTTGGCGGCTTGTGGCCACTTGGTGAAGACATTGACTAATTTTTGTTTAAGATTATTTCCTATGCAAATGTAAAGTGGAATAGGATTATTAAACGTTACAGAGTTTTTTTCTAAAGCCATTTAGTTATTTGTTGTATCACTTGCAGATCAGTCCCGACTACTTTGATTCGCTTTAGATTTATAAACATTTATAATATATCTGATGTAATATCGCCCCCTAGCAATGAACCGCTGAAACTATTACTATTACGTTAGCTGTTGTCGTGGCTAGGTTAGCCTTGTACGTTTCGAATCACATATAAAACGTTTAAAAGATACTATTGATGGAATTTGTTGATGAATTGTTGTTTGTTGATTTTATACACAACACATGCTCTGGTTTGCTTTAATTTAAGAAAGGAAATGTGACTAGAAGAACCATAATAGCTTATTTAAGTTGATAATCAAAGAATACTGGTCAAAAAAAATAGTGGATGCTTCGAAATTAAATATCCCATGATGGAAAAATCCTATAATTTTTGTACGCAGTACTTTTCTTCAGCATATCTGCGGTAAACACGGAATCATTTTGACACCGAAATCGGTTTCTAAAATAAGTCAAGGATCAGCTATTGAATAAAAATCTCGAACACAAACGCACCGTTGATCTTAACTCCACATAGGAACTGTTTCGGTTATAGTTCCAGTCTTTGATCTGGAGCTACAGTTTTTTATATGGAGATCAAGAACCCGTTTGAAGGACTAAGGGAATAAGGATTACACGTTAAAACGTTTGCATTCGTAATGGTTGACCTTATAAATGAGTGGCCCGGTGTCACAATAGTTAGTGCCGTCCTGGAGTTTTGTATGTTCTCCATGTTTTGTGTGGATTTCCTTGAGGTACTCCAGTTTCCTCCCTCGTTCCAAAGATGGGTTAACTGGTGATTTTGTCCCAGTGTGTGTGTGTGTGTGTGTGTGTGTGTGTGTGGGAGAGTGAGCAAGCACACTCTTCTCTGGACTTTCCCCTTGGCTAGCGTTGATTCGTACCTTGTGCACTGTGCTGCCGGTTAAACCCTGGCTCCCCACAGTCTTTAATTAAATGAAGTGAGACTGAAACGTTAGTGAGTGTGAAAGGACGCCAATCTGGCAACCTGGGATTCACAAGCTTACCCTCTTTTCACACACACCCAACCAAGCTCGCGCACACGCTCACACACGCTCCAGCCCTACCAGCCGCCGCACGTCCACCCGCGCACTCCTGCTTCTCATCTTTATTTATGTTTAAAAGTTATTTATATTGCGCTGGAACAGAAGAAAAGATTAAAAGGAAAAAAATGTGAAGATTCTTTCTTTTGATGCACTTTGGAATTAAAAGAACAGGAATAAGATGTGTAATCCTTTTTATTGATTCCACCATCGGTGTGACTTTAATGATCAGAAGAACAGAGATAAGAAAATTGTTAGTAAGTAATTCATCAATACTTTAATCGTAATCAATTTAATATAATTTAATTTAATTTATCTGGATGCCGGGCGGCCGGTTCGATTTTGATGACGGTGGCTCGTACTGCGGCGGCTGGGAGCGCGGGACCGCGCACGGGCATGGCGTGTGCACGGGGCCACGTGGGCAGGGCGAGTACAGCGGCGCCTGGTCTCACGGGTTTGAGATGGTGGGCGTGTACACGTGGCCGAGCGGGAACACGTACCGTGGCTACTGGGCTCATGGTAAAAGGCATGGGCTCGGCGTCGAGCGCAAAGGACGCTGGGAGTACCGGGGAGAGTGGAGTCACGGGTTCAAGGGCCGGTACGGGGTCCGGCAGACCCGAGAGTCGCCTGCCAGGTATGATGGCACCTGGAATAACGGACTACAGGACGGATATGGGGTGGAGACCTATGAAGATGGAGGTGAGTGGAGCAGCTTGAGGGAGTGTATATGCATATTATCTGTGGTTCTTGTCTTGTGCCCTGTGCTGCCCTTAAAGGTCCCAGCCCTCTAAGACCATGAGCTGGATTAAGTGAGTAAAAGCTGAGCCAATAAAAGAGCAGATAAGAGTGGAAACTGGTGTGGGTGGGAAGAGAAACAAACGAAGCCAGTGTATTGTGGGAGCAGGTGCAGGATTAGATCTTTTGTAACTAAAATCCTTGGATCAAATCAACAAAGTCAATGGCCATTCGATGCTGAAGTGATAGACTGATAAACATGAAATCATCCAGAATGCCCGGGTGGCACAGAGGTCCTAGGTGGGTTCTAGTCCGGATTGTGCCATCTGTCTGGATAGGAAAGCCTGTGGGATCATCCTCGAGCGTGGACTCATGCCATTTCCAAAGCTCGGGATGGATACCAATACCCTGATGGCCCTGTTGTGATAATTCAGTGATGTATAATGAAATAATTTCCATTCTCCCTGTTTTTAGGGACGTATCAGGGTCAGTGGATGGGTGGGATGCGTCACGGTTTCGGCGTCAGGCAGAGCGTGCCATTCGGCATGGCCATGACCATCCGCTCTCCTCTGCGCACTTCTCTCTCCTCATTACGAAGCGTGCAGAGCAACGGGGTCGTGCTGCTGCAAGACCAGGCCCCGGACGTCCACGTTCGAGGCGGGTTTGTCCTAAATGTCCACGACGAGAAAAAGAAAGGGCAGCTCTCCCGGCGTGGCTCGCTCTTCGGGAGCCTCCGTCAGCTCCGTAAGTCTGAGTCGAAAACGTCGATCTCGAGCAAGCGCAGCTCGACTCGCAGTTCGGCCATGAGCCGGATCAGCACGAGCGACACCGAGGACGAAATCAAGACCGACACCGAGGAGAAAACAGACGCTGGGGACAACGCAGAGACCGAAGACAAGGTTGACGCGACGCTCACAGAGTCCTACGCCGGCGAGTGGAAGAACGACAAGCGTAGCGGCTTCGGCGTGAGCGAGCGCTCTGACGGAACCAAGTACGAGGGCGAGTGGCAGAACAACAAGCGCCACGGTTACGGCTGCACCGTTTTCCAGGACGGGACCCGAGAGGAAGGGAAATACAAACAAAATGTGCTGGTGCGAGGCATAAAGAGGCAGCTGATACCTCTCAAAAATCACAAAACCAAAGAGAAGGTGGACCGAGCCGTGGAGGGAGCCAGGAGAGCCTCCGCCGTCGCCAGGAACAAAGTGGAAATTGCCCTGTCGAGGTAGGAGACACCACAGAGTGAAAAACACTCTTCAGAACGGTCTGCTTTAAGGTCCTGTTCCTTTAAATTATAATGAGCTCCTCCTGTAACCTCAGTGACTCTCAGAGTGTTGGGCTGAGACTGAAATCGGCTCCCTTAAATCGTAGTAAGTGTTCCAAAACCTGAAGTATGGGTTCTGATGTAGAAGTATAAATATGCTTGTTGCAAAACTTCAAGTACAAAAGTACTTGGGAGTAGAATGCATTATGCTGATCATGGGTACCAGCTCTCTGCGGGTGATGCCAGTCTTGTTGGCGCCCCATGTCTGGGTTCCAGTAGCATATTTTATGTCTGTATCTATGTTCTGCCTGGCCAGGAGCTTCAATCATCCGAATTCCTCTACTGTGCACGACTGGACGTCAATAAAATGGATATAAAGCTGTAATTAAGTCATGAGAGCAAAGTGAAATTGTCATAATTATACATTAAAGTTTTATTTATTTATTTATTTATTTATTTTGGGGGGGGGGGGGGTCAGGGGGGTTCTGCACTCTCTAATACCCGACCCTGATCTGATCCGACACTCGCATGCACCCAGCAAAAATGACTCCCATTCACTAGATCTTTCTGACTCATTTTACAGACCCGAGCATTCTGGGCTTTATCCTGTGATGTAGGCCTGCGGGTTGCCATATTAATGCAAAATGAATCCCATATAAAAAGGACATACATGGTATAGAGTGTGCACTCAGTTCTGTATTTAATAACAGGTTAGAGTTAGGTTAGTGTTGAATGCAGAAAACGAGTTCTGGACAAACGGGGCGATCCTAAGCGGCTTGTTTTTGTGCACTTTTCGTCACTTGATCCCCCGTGGATCAGATTCTGATGCGCTGCAGTCTGTAAATAGAGCCAGTCAAATAAAGAAGGCACATCTTTTAACTATATACAGCTTGCTGAATAAGCTCGGAGGTTACGAATGAGTGTATGAAAGCTTTTTCGAAAAACTTTTCACAGCTTCGTCTTCTTGAACACGGGGACTTTTTTTTTTTTTTACTCACTTGTATCGGATGCTCCCCTGTGAGTTAGTACTTACTCTAATTAGATCACACTCGTGTTTTCTTCAAGTTCTGCTGCTTACACTAAACAGCAAAAGTCTGGGCACCGTTCCAGATGATCTACCGCCGTGTGTTACTCTGTATTAGCTCTCAGACTCGGCTGATGCTTTATAAGTAGTGCATATGAAATAAAAGATTAAAGATAATGGGGCCCATTGGGGCCCATTGGGGCTGGAACCCGGTCAGCACGGTGATGAGCTGGTGTATTAGAGCACTGTACCACCCGAGCTCCTTAAAGGCCATAAGTTTAGAGAGTAATCATTTCTGCTTTGGTGAATAAACCTTAAAGTTTCGTCCTCGTATTAGTGCAGGATGTTTTTGTTGGATTTATTGCCAGGTTCTTGGTTCATGGGCTGATTAAAGTCCTCAAAAGGATGATCGTCTGTACTAACTCAGCCTTAACAGCCTTAAAAACCTAATGGATATTTTAGTAAACATCATTCTAAACGACTTTTCAATGGTCGCAGAGAAATCAGAAGAGAAACGAGTCGGATGCAATAAGAAACCTGGATAGTGTGTTTACAAAAGTACCACACACACACACACACACGCTGCAATGCTTGGTGCTTATAGCAGGTCACGGAGCCTTACGGCACATAACGAAATGCTGCTTTACATAAAAGAATGACGTGTGTAACTACAAAACAGTGTGTACACGCACCAGCTGTGTGTGTGAGGGTGTGTCTTTGTGTGTCTGTGGGTGTGTGTGTGTGTGACCTGAGATAGGTTAAGCACACAGAGATCATCATTTGGTTCACATGGGAGTGTTTTTTCTGGTCAGACCCTCTTACTCACTTCTGATTCTGTTTCGAAAGTTTACGTATTATTTAGCCTTACAGCGTTCAGGCTCTGAACAGGTACATAAAAAACAAGGGTCAGTAAAGTGACTTTAGCAATTCACAATAAAAACAATGAATAAATGAAAAAAAGAAATATAACTCAATTTCATGTATTGTTGTTTTTTTTAGAGAATGAGGTATTTTTTTTGCTCTCAGATTGAATTTTACTTTACTAATTTGCTGCATGATTGCCAGATCCTTGGCATCATTAGGCTACAAAGGTCACCTAGTTATGAGGTGGTGGCAGGGACCTGGCAACCACGCAGTCTTGAAAGGTGGCAGGTTGATACAGAACTTTTAAACAGATCGACCCCAAACGTAAATAAACGAGATGCAACGTATAAAACAGGGCCAGAATTTTCACATTCCTTACCCCTCTAGTGCTGCCGTATTTAGGTGGGGTTTAAATGAGTGATGAATGAAAATGCAGCATTTAAAAAGCTGTTCTTGCTTCTTTAGCATGGTTCTAGTTTTCGGGGGGGGGGGGGGTTACACTTATTTTGCAAGCGCTTTGTTCTTTACGACCAATTTCTGTCACTCTTAATGATGTCATTACATGTCATTTTAAACCTGTTCACGTTTAGTAGAAGCATAAACTCGAAAAATGCATTATATTATATGAAGAGTAGTGTGGGCGTGTTTGTGTGTGTGTGAAAGAGAGAGAGAGAGAGAGAGAGAGAGAGAGAGAGAGACATGCAGTGGTGTGTCAGCACACTCCTTGCATGTTGGCTGGCTAAATAAGGCGCGGCTGCTTATCACCACTGGACAGAAATACACATCCCAGTGCAGACGAAACACTACTTCATCAGTATTGATTGTGTGCTTGTCTGTGTGTGTCTGTGTGTGTGTGTGTGTGTGTGTGTGTGTGTCTGTGTGTCTGTGTGTCTGTGTGTGTGCGTGCGCTCGGAACAGATTAAGTGCTTTATCATGTCCCAGTTTGCAAAAGCAAGACCCAGGATCTGGTGTTTGCATGATGAAAACACACTGAATCCAGGTCACGTCAGTCCTAACGTTAAAACCTCCTTTTTACGCCACATTTCCGTGTCCCAGACATGTTTCCTGTACAGGGCATCACAGGGACAGCCCCAAAAGTATTGGCACCCCGGTAAACCAGAGAGTATCCACTGTTCGGTTCCACTGTACATGTTATTTTGAGTTGTTATTCTTCAGAAAACAAGGAATGTAATAACTTTGTTATTTAAGATGTGGTGAAGCTTCAGTACCACTTTCTTTACTCTGTTCCTATTTGTTTCATTGCCCGAAAAATTTTTTTTTTTTTTTTTTTGTCAAAAACGTTTTCAAGGATTTAAACAAGCCCCAATTTGAAAATATTGGAATGAACGCAACATAAGTGAAGCATGTCCTTGTTTTTTTTATCACACTGTTTCCTAACTTGTGTTAAAATCCCAAGAGCTTCAGGGCTGGTGCTGCCTTATGTTTGGTGTCCATAGAGTGATATAAGGTGGAAAAAATGATCTGTTTCTGGTAGAGGACGGTCGATGCTTTAATGTTTTGCAGAGAAACAGAGACACAGGACCGAGTTACGGAGCGTTCATGTCTAGATTACAGGATATCTGATTTGATCTTTTTTGTTTGTTTGTGTGAGAATCACGCAGACCGAAACAGGCTCTGATTGCTCAAGTTTACCCGATTGTTTTGGAACTCTTAAACACCCATTTACACCAAGAATAAAATTCCCTTACTCCTTCAGAAACGTTAGAAAATCGATCGAGAAATTAGATTAACTCGTGTCGATTCTTTATTTCAAATTAGCTCCCGTATTTGTTATAACAAATAACGTTTCTGAGTGTGTGTGTGTGTGTGTGTGTGTGTGTGTGTGTTAGGACGTCCCATGCCAGAACAAAGGGTGAAGCTGCAGACCAGTCTGCTATTGCTGCCAATCAGGAATCAGATCTTGCCAGGGCTATCGCGACAGAACTGGCACCTGACTTCCAGCAACCAGGTACACACACGCGCACGCTGTGACTGGACCCTATGAAGATACGATTGGCTGCATCCGAGGGAGGGAACGTCAAATGGGGATCACCGCAAGGCACTGACACTTGATTGATTAGACGCCAACTAAGCGCCCCCTACAGGGCTTTTTTTCAGGAATGTGTCAGATTTATTGGGTTATATATTTAAAACACACACACACACACACACACACTGGATGTTTATGTCCTATAACAACTTCGTTGCATGTTTCCTCTCACTCGCTCTCACACACTCCATCTACAGAGCGCTGAAACCGGTTTGATGAGCACATGTAACGTAACGCCGTGCCTATTCACATTCGTTTCTATGGTGACAATGAGGCTCTGTGTTTGATTTTGGTTAGGAAGAGCGGTCAGCTCGTACTTTTGGACAACGCAGCCATTCATCTGCAACAAAGCGACCTGCGGGCGTTACAGCCAGAGTGACGTACGCCGATTGTTTCAGCTCAGGATTTTTGAATTTGAGAACCTTGAGTTTGAGAGACAGACATGTACATACGAAACATTTTGACTGAGAGTAAACCTGGACGTCGGTATGATCCAGAAATTACTCGTCTACAGCAGGTCCAAAAAGTATTTAGTCAGCCGCTGAGTGTTCACGTACTCCTGCTTGGAAAGATGAGAGAGGTTTTCATCATAGGTACACTTCAAAAATGAGAGAGAAAAAAAATCCAGGAAATCACAAGAATTTATTTGTAAACGATGGTGGAAAGTAAATATTTGGTCAGTAACAAAAGTTGAACTTAATACTTTTGAACATAACCTTTGTTGGCAATGACAGAGGTCAAACGTTGTGTTTTGGCCTGTTCCTCTGTGCAGATCTCCTCTAGAGCAGTGATGCTATGGGGCATCACGGACTCCCAATTTCTTGAGGTCTGGAGACTGGCTAGGCCACTCCAGGACGTTGAAATGCTTTTTACTGAGCCACTCCTTTGTTGCCCGAGTGTGTTTGGGATCGTTGTCATCCTGGAAGCCCCGGCCACATTCCATCTTCAACACTCTCACTGATGGAAGGAGGTTTTGACATAAACTCTCACAATACATGACCCCGTTCATTCTTCCCTTAACACTGACCAGTCGCCCCTTTGCAGAAAAACGTCCCCAAAGCATGGTTTCCACCCCCATGCTTCACAGTAGGTGGACATGCCTGGACATGTCCTGGCTTGAGCAGGGGGACACTGGCACTGCAGGATTTGAGTTCCTCTCAGCGTAGTGCGTTACTGATGGTAACCTTTGTTATTTTGTCCCATCAAGTCCCTCCGTGTAGTTCTGGGATTTTTGCTCACTGATCTCATGATGAGTTTGACCCCACGGGATGAGATCCCCAAATCGAGGGAGATCATTATTGTATGGCCTTGTATGTCTTGCATTCTTACAATTGCTCCCACAGCTGATTTATTCACTCCCACCTACTTTCCTACTGTAGATTCCCTCTTCCCAGCCTGGTGCAGGTCTACAATGTTTTTCCTGGTGTCCTTCAACAGCTCTTTGGTCTTGGCCATGGTTGAGTTTGGAGTCTGACCCTTTGAGGCTGTGGACAGATGTCTTTTATGCACATAACAAGGTCATTAATACAGGTAAAGAGTGGAGGACAGAAGAACTTCTTAACGAAGACGTTACAGGTCTGTCTTTGTGGGTGACCAAATATTTATTTTCCACCACCGTTTACAACTAAATTCTTTAAAAATCCTACAAGGAGATTTCCTGGATGTTTTCTCTCATCTTTCCCAGTAAGAGAACTCGCACAATCGGGGCTGACCTAATACTTTTTGGCCCCACTCTCTATGTCGTACCAGAGGTGGTGCAAGTACTTTATTTAATTTAGAAGCCAAGCGACTGACAGCATGGGCATCACCGCGGTCTCGTTGGCAGAGGCGCGATATTTAAATCCGAATAAAGGTTTGTCGTGTGTTAGGAGGGATCCGGGTGCACTAAGGGCAGCTCTTATTCCTTAACGTCAGAACATTTTGCGATTGATGGACGCAGGACGGAGCGGATCATCAGGTTTTGGGACTCTGAGGTGCAGAAGAGCGGCATTAACGGGCTTTTATCACGTCCAGCACGACGTTATCCGTTACTCAAACGCAGATTCTGCTCGCGTTCTTCGTAGACAATGCAGAGCAGCATGTGATTCATTCCCGGGGCGTTTCGGATGCCACACTGTATATTTACGTTACGCTTCGGGATGATCTATGCGCTAAGAGCTCACAGGTTGCCACCTGCCTCGCGTGCACCTTGCGCGGGAGGGCAGGAGGTATAAAAAGCCGGCCGGCGAGCCTCCGAGCGGGGCCCGGATGACGGAGAGGTCACGATTGAGAAGTCCGGATGACGGATTGGACAGCTGGTGAGAGTCAGGGCCTCGGTGGACGCCCTGCTTTTACAACGAAAGGTCGACGCTGTCACACACTCCTGCGCTAATCTGATATCAATCAGAAACGTCAAGTACACGTGTAGGTGATAATTCCTCTCTCAGTGACGTTCTGCGTTATTTATGGATCACAAGAACACGCGGCAGAGGGAAAAGTCACGGCTGCTGGGCTGTTCCATGGACGCGACGGGCTCAATAGTTCTAATAACAGCAGGAAATAAGCTTCAATACGGCAATTGTTTAACAGTTACACAAAGTAGAACCAAAAGTTTGTGGACACGCCACATGCTTTGTAATTTTCTGTTTGGCCTGACAACATCCGTCGCTGAGAAATGTCCACTTCCTTTAGAAAGTGCGAGTCTTTGTGTGTCTTACTCTGAAGAAGGAGTCCTATTCTCTCAAGTCTCTAGTGTGTGAGTCCTGAGTCCTAAAATTGTCCATTAAGCCCTGCTTATGTCATCTAATATCACCTAGATTTTTTTGCTATATTTTGTTTTCTTTCTTAAAAAGAGATTAAAGACAAAAAAGCATTCTCATCCTGAAACGTTTACGCCTCGGGCAACCGGAAAGCCCTTTTTCTTGACAGTTGCATAACTCCAGATGAGTGCATTTTATCTAACCTCCTAATCCGTGTTGCCGGACAGATTAAGGCGATCACGTGTTCTAACGTTCTAATCAGCGTCAGATCTGTTTTAATACGTAAACCTCTGACCTTCGTCTCTTCCAGGCCTCGAGTACATCCAGCAGATGTACAGCGAGCACACGGAGGAGCTTAAAGACACCGAACCCGACGAGATAAAGAAGAATGAGGAGAATAAAGAGAAGGAAAGTTCTCTGTATCACCTATCAACTGCCCAAAACCAGACCCCTACCCCTTCGTTATCGCCGACCAAGAGTCGGCACGCCACCGGCGGTGTGACGCGAAAAACCAGCAGAGCGACCGACAGCGTAACGCGTAAGATCAGCAAAGATAGCACCACTCTAGCTCATAAAATCAGCAAGGACGAACGAACCGGCATCATCACCGAAATGAGCAAAGTTCAGACAAAACCTGAGGACGAGGCACCGCCCAAGCCACCCAAACTCAATGGCCAGCTACTCACCGCGTACCACAGCTACTACGTCAAAACCAGCAAGAACGTTCCTCCTCCTGAAGAACCGGAGGAGGAAGAACCCAAAATGACCCAGTCCAGCTTAGCTCGAATGCCACCACCACCGCTCCCTTCCAAATTAATAAGGACGCCCATGCCCAAACCAGAACCCAAACTCAGGAAGCAGGACAGTGTCAAACCCAAGAGTCTCACCGAAACCAAGAAAGCCAGTATGGAGATCATTGAGGAGGTGCAGGAGGAGGAGCTGGTGAGTGCTGCCTGTCCGGATTACTGACTACTAATAACAACAATAATAATAATAATAATAATAACAATAATAACTATACAAAATATCCACAACAAAGTGATACAAAGGACTCAAGGGGATTCAAGAACAAATAGGACTCTACCGTCCACAACAAACAAGAGTCCTCTGTGATGGATCCTGAACCCTCAGAACCTAGAAGATCTAAAATGAAAAGTTAAGAATAAGGAACTGAAAACTTAAACCTTGACAAAGATCTAGAACCTAGGGCTTAAAGTAGAAGCTTCACTTTGTAAAGTGTTGGTCCGAACCCGCAACTGGAAACGAGGGATCTAAAAATCTTGTGAACTAGAGCGTGAATGGATCCTGGAACTGAAAGCAAGGAGTCTTAAGAACCTGGGGACTAAGGAAGGGGACTAGAACCCGAGGGAATTCTGGAGCTCTGTATTTCTCCAGAATTTTAGACCATTAGTAGAAGGCAGAGTAAATAAGAAAAAACATTTCAAACTAACGAGGAAAGAACATCAGGAAGAAACATGAAGAACTTTTGGAGGATGCTGACAACAGGACTAGGGATTTTAAAATGAAGAACTGGGAATTAAAAATACAGAACTCATTTCTGTTCTATGGCACTGAATACTAAGGGATCTAGGAAACTAGGGGATTGGAAAAAAGGAGGAGAAAAACAGTAACCCAGAAACTTCGGGATGAGGAAACTTTTATGTTTTAATTAAAACAACAAAGCTAAAATCTAAATGTGTAAGAATCGGTGTTCAGTAAGAATTCCTTTTATTCCGAAAAAAAGGTCAACTAAACAAATAAAAACATGAGGTATGACTCATATTAATTCATGATTGTGTGATCTTGCTTGGTTTTTTGTCTTTTATTCACTCTAGGGTCCGAATTCGATTTTAGTCGCCATGGTGATGCTCCTGAATCTTGGACTGGCGATCATTTTTGTCCATTTCTTGACATGATGGAACGATTTTGGGTGAGCACATCCTTTCTGAACTTTCAGTCCTTATTTTAGTCCTTATTCAGATCCCCTGGGTCAAGTGGCATCTTTAAAGTGTCCTAGTCACTATGTTTTTTTTTTATTCTCAGTTTTGGAAATAAATCTGTTGTCTTTGGCGGTGGGAGCAGCGGGATACCGACGGGATACCCTGGGTACCTAAGGATGGCAGGACGGTTCATGGCTCGTTTAGTCGTCTGAAAGAGCAGATGTTTTAAAAAAAAAAGGCGTGAAGCATCGAAGGGAAGCGATGAGAGTCTGGAGCGTGATGGTACAGCTTTGTATGTGACGGACTCTGACAGCTGCGGTGCTTTGGCTCGGAGATTTACACTCAGCGCAGAGGAATGTGTTCGACCTCCGTCCACGCCGAACCCCCAGAGCCATGGCTGCAGCTAGGGATGTGCCGATACTGCAGCTTCATATCGCGATACAAATCAGCTGTTCGGTGATACGATAAAAAAAGACCATCATGGTATATCGTATTGAATATCATCGGCATGTGCCTAACTGTCCTGCATGCTGCACTTCTCACAAACATCTGGGGATATTTCCTAATTTTTGTGAGCAGTGTTTTGATCCGATCAGTTCTCGCAGACCGTTATGGCGTTAGATGCTAGCTGCTTATATGTAAATATGCAAGGTTTTTACATTACTGCTAAAACACACAAATGATTTCAAATCTGAAAACCCGCGTTTGGGTTTGTTGACTCGGTGCCGCCCGTTGTGCATGCAGCTTCTTTGCTTTTCGTGGAGCATAAAAAAGTGGGCGTGTGCCAATAAGAGCATGAAGTGAGAGTATGTAGTTACTTACAGGGTTGCCAGGTGCACAAATGTTACTGCACTTGCAGATTCAAGTGAACTAAACACATGCGATTTGTTTCTGTTACGAACAATCGACCGTTATTTTATAGTTTCCCCAAAGCGGCTGCACAATTTAGGAACCCCTTAGGAATTTAGGAACACCGAGACTTGCCAGCGATGCCAGGAAATCGAAAACACAACTCCAATCCCCTGGATCATTTCAATAATATGGTTTTATAGAGGTCTGTGTTTCCGCCCCACCAGAGGCTTGCTAGTAGGTATTCGCCAGGGATGCCCCCTAGTGCTCGAATTTGGAATGTCTTTGGGTCTTTTGGACGGCTGATTATCGGCACATGCCCACAGCAAGCGGCAGGAGGCAGATTAGACATGGTTTGGACGTTTAGGAAAAAGATTATATGCATGTTTTGTGAATATTCAATTAACCCCTTCGTATCCTTTCTCTACACGTTTTTTTTTTTTTGTAACAATTTGAGATTTTATTGATGGTAATGCTCAGCGGGCTCAGACTAAACAATCGGACGTGATTTGAATCGCGCTCATGGTACAGGGTATGAAGGGGTTAATTCAGGTATGTGGTGAATTAAATGAGGGAAATGTTTGACTTTAAAGACCTGATGGCAAATTATTGTTTACCTCAAAAAAAAAAAAGCACAAAAAAGACAAAAAAGGAGAGAAAATCTTGTCTTAATTCTGTCATACGGGAACACTGCGTTGTGCCGGGGGTTTCTTGATTTAGGCACAGAGTGGTGGTTTAGTTAATTTATTTAAGGATTTATATATATGATTTGTTTATGAAATATTTAATAGATGGTTTATAAAGGACTTTCACGAGATAATAGCTTACAGCATTGATTTGAACTTATTTGAACAGTGCGGAGGGTAAAAACAGTTTCGATAGAGTAAATAAGAATAAATCATCTGTGCAAATGATCTTTCTTGTGCTTTAAACACACATCATGTGTGTTTCCCACCTTTTATCCTGGTCCGGGTCGTGGAACCCAGGGTCCGAAGGAACCCATGCCTTCAGACCTGCCATAGTTAACCCCATGTCCAGCAGCCACCACCAAGACCTCAGAGTTCACCATTTATCCGTTATTTTAATAAGTTAGGACGTTTTATCTCCACCTTTCCTGTCCGTGAGGGTCTGGCCAGTGCTGCCAGAGTAACCAGTGTGCCAGGACAGGCAGGCCATGTGGTGCTGTGGTGGGTTAGCTGGAACGCTGCTCCTCTGTTTTATTCCCCTTTACTTCATATGAAATAGATTATTTTGTATAAAACATAAGGGAAAAGCTATTTTTCTAAACATAACTCCAACTGGTGCACCATTTTTAAAAAAAAAAGTATACCTTTGGTATTTTTTCTAAGGATTACATTCTTTAATCAGCGGTGAGCTTCTGTTTTGGATATTTTACCGAAGAAAGAGCAGCTTCTGTTGAGCACGTCGAAGCCCCGGTGATGCTTAAACACCGGAGACAATTAAATGGATAAATAACGAGAATCATTTGTGTATAACAATAAACTGTTATGCATCACATTATATCATGTGTTTATTGTCTTGTTTGTAATCATTGACACTTGGCCTGCTTAATGAATTCTAATTAAATTGTTGATTACAGCACTGTGCAAGAAATGAGCAAAGCCAGATTTAAATCCTCTTTCCTTTCTCAAGCCTAAACAGGGACATGGCTTTTATGTGTGTAATGTTACACATGTTCCCGAGGCCACGGCTCTCCTGTACCGGGCGGCTAAATTTAGTTTAGGGCTCGTAAGCAGCGACGGGATCCGACCGACTATGTTTATTTAAAAAAATCATTGCCAGGACGCGACTCGTATTTCCATACCCATCATAACTCCATCCGGCCTCTGTCAGACCTCTCATAAAGACGCGAGTCATCTTGCTACGCATCGGGAGCAGTAACAGTCCTGAAAAACAGACTCTTAACATTAATGTATATTTAAACGCCCTGTTATTGATTTTTTTGATAATTAGAGGTTAGTAAACGATGCGTTTGGGATATATTAGACGATAGGTGAGCGGTACGAGCTGTTCTCGTACTTGACGTGTCGGATGTGGGAGGAACATTTAGGAGTAAAGACCTAAAGCGATAAAAGTGCACGTGTGGGCACCGTTTACCTGGGGAAAGGATGGCATGACCTGGGCATGTGGAAATAAGACGAGCTGATGGAAGGTAAACCGAAGCTCTGGGTCCTGTTCTTAGGTCTGGTCAGTTTGGGCATTACAAACTGATGGGAAATGGTTTAAAGAAGATGCATCGACTTCAGAGGGTTGTCCTGACCTCCAACTTTCCAGGACACTTTGCTTAATAATGCATTTTTTTACCACTTATATTAATTATATGTACCCGTAGGGTGGAATGGCTCGGAGATAGAGGTCTAAAAATCAACAAAGAGTGAGCTTTGAGCGTAAGGAAATGAACCATTCTCCGAGTGATCAATAGGATCAATGAGAATTGATTAGATCAATCAGATTTGTGCAGAAAAGCGTTGCACAGACACGAGCTAACAGGGTACAAAGGTTTTGGTTTCAGGTCATATTTAATGAGTGAAACTAAACACTCGTGCTGCTTTACTGTCATACCCATACTGTGTGTGTGTGTGTGTGTGTGTGTGTGTGTGTGTGTGTGTGTGTGTAAAGAGACACTGGACCCTAAAATAGTGCAGCTTCTCAAAGTCTTCAAAGCGGTGAAAGAGAAGAGAAGGTCAGTTTATTTAAAAGAGAAACAGACCGAGCAGGCTCCAGTGTGAGGGAAAGGTTTGTGAACCCCTGCATTAGAACTTACTTTAGCACTAATTGTACTTGAGATTGATTATTTTTTTTTAATTGCTACGAGAAGTCTTTTGGCTCTATTTGGAAACTTGGTTGATTTATTCTTGTGTGTTTTGTCCTGTTCCATCATCCAACGTCTATAAAGCATCAGGAGACGAGTTCAGAAACCACCATGCTCCTGTATTTAGGTGTTTCAACTTCAAATCTAAATTGTCCCCGTCCCAACCGTTTTTGGAACGTCTTGCAATTCTGAGATGCCCAAATGGACGTTTATTAACAAATGAAATGAAGCTGAGCAGAAAAAAAAAAACGCACCCGCAATAAGCTCAAATATCTCATGTTTATATAAAGTACACAGTAAATGTAAGAAACACTGCACTTTTATTGTATTTTTCATATATACAGGGTGGCACGTTGGGACAGTGATGGCACAGTGTTACCTCACAGCTCCAGAGAGCCGGGTCCTAGTCCTGGCCTAGCTGCTGTCTGTGTGAAGTTTGTATGTTCTCCCATCTCTGCATTCATTTTTTTTTAATGAAAATCCTGATTTCCTGTACATTTCAAAGACATGAGTCAGGTCAACCAGAATCTCTAAAGTCTCTAAATGTCCCTGTGTGTGTCCTGTGATGGACGGCATGGATGGATTCGGTGCTCTTGGTATGATCTTTGCGGGATGACTGCTCCTTGAGCCACAGAGTAGGAACGGCACCTCATATCTTTATCTATAGGCCTATATACACGGCTCACAAAATTTGTAAGCAGCCTATATGCATGAATGCGTCTTATTAAACCCAGATCTTAGTCAGGCCTGCCCATAAAACAGCAGCAGGTGGATTTAAATAGCTGACCTAGCAAATATAACCTTATTGAATTCCAAACTAAGCTTGTAAGGGGAACAATATTTATGCTCAGATCAATCTGTTTGATCTTCGAAGCACCTAAGATCTCATCTAGGTCAAAATTATTCATTAGCTCTTATTACCATTAATATCATTGTGTACCGTAATGTTTGTACTCAATGGGGTTTATTACTACTTCATTTGGGGTCAATCCTATTTAAACAGCGCCACCTTGTGGTACAGACCTCCCTAGCTGCATTACACGTCACACGGGCTTGGACCATTTTAACCGATCTTATATTCTGTAAGTTTATATTCTTTATCACACTCTTTATAATTTCGGTTTTGCTAAAGTTATTGTAGCGTATACACTTATTGTCTGTGTATTTAGACTATTATTAGTTATAAACGTATTATTTAGCGAACTTAGTTTCTTTCTTACATTTTACATAGAGGCTGTAAGAAGCTTGGTGCTGCCAAGGTTTCTTCCTTATAACTTGTAGGGATTTTCCTTGCCGTTGATGCCCTGGATGCTTCAATAGGGCTGTGAGCTTTGATTTTGTAAAATTATTTTGAATGAATAGTCCACTGTAAAAATAAAAAAATTAAAATTAAATAACTGATCCACTCATTTTCTTCTTACATTTGTGTGTAAAAATACGATATTAAATATAAAACGTATAAGAATATTTTATTTCTGGCCATAGAACTTACAAACAAATTAACTCATTAACAAACTAATTTAGCAAAGGTACAATATGTAATAAGCTAGAAGTGAAATTAATATTTTATAAGCGATTAAGAAGATGATGTTTTAACTTAAAAAGGCGTTCGTCTAAACATAAGAAATCCCCCAGATTCCCTCAGGGTTGGATGTGAACATCTGGAGGTTCTTCAACATCACGGTTCTTTTAAGTGTCAGGTGTACAGGAATTAAATTGAAGACAGTTTAGTGTTAGATAAATGAGCAGGTTTTTAATTGAATTTCAAAGAATCGCTTACAGAGTCAAAAGCTTGGCCTAAGAGCCCCATCCACTAAGATCCTGTGCCTTTATTTTGAAAAACAACCTGCATTATTACATTATTATTTTATGTCTTCGGCTCTTTATTGTCACTGCAGGTTTGCACCTCTCTTCATAAAGCCAAGCCGTCTGACCTTAAAACCAATAAAACATCCTCCAGGTCCCGTCTGACAGGGTCCCGCACCTTTATTTTGAAAGAGAGCCATGCGAGCTCTTAATCAGGTTTGTACACGTGATTTGTATTGTGGCGTCATAGAATATCCAAGCCAATCAGGTTTGAATATGCAAATAAGCAGGTGTTATATAAGGGTTTCCACCGTGTCCGCGGTGGAAAGCAACCGATAATAAGATGACAGACTGTATGGTGAGAGGCTGCAGCGCGTCCTCGGGGTCCTCTCTCCATTATTTACCCAAAGACCCGCAGCTCAGGCAGAAGTGGGTGGATTTTATTTATAAGAACCGTGTGGCTCCGGACTGTGTGGACCGGATCCGGATCTGCAGCCTTCACTTCACCGAGGAATGCTTCACAAATTACAGACAGAAGCTGATGGGTTTCAGTAAGAGATTAATCCTCAGACCTACGGCTGTTCCCACAGTCGATCTACAGACTGATCCTGGATCGGCTCTCAGTCAACAGGTAATAATTAAACACGTAAAGCGTATGTAACTGTATTATACAGTTTATTCACATTTAAACTGCCTTTAAATAGAGTCAGCAGCGACCTATCCACGGGTAAACAGCTTAAATATGAACGCAAACAATTCTTCTGTTTGTCAATCATGAAATCTTGTTTTAAGTATTAGATTAGGGTTAACGTGATACAAAGTCAGACTGATCTCGGAACAGCAACAGCGTATGTTCCCCACCATGCACAATTCCGATTCAACCAAATCAACCTTAAACCGACACGGAATGCAATTTTTTAGCAAAGGTTTACAATCTCTGCTTTTATTTATGCTGACCCGCTTTAGAAATTAGCAGTAAAACGCACCAAATAAATCAGTTGCAGCGGAAAAAAAAAACAATGGAAGTCCGTTACGGACCTAACGAGATTTTAAAGTAAAAGTCACGAGCACTGCAGCTAACGTCAAATAAAAGAGCTGTAAAAACCAACATTTATTATCGATATTAATAATGATCGTTTTAGAGCTCCAAACAGACCCATTCGTACATTACACATAGTTAACTGGTCTAATATTTGTTTAGTACGGTAGCACATAAACACATGTAAACAACAACCAAATCAAAATTAGCACGTAGCCGTGTTACTTCAGCGTTACACTAGCATCGATAAGTAGCGCGTTCATTTGTTTACCCATCGCTGTCTTTTTAATTTAAGGGTTTAATTTGTTGATGTAAACATGTGCATGTTCTGTATTTACTATAATGGACACTAAGGTCCCAGCCTGGCCTGGCACCAGTTTTAGGCGTCGCACAATGGGCTCACCAGTTCCATTAACAAGATTTCTAAAGCACTTTAGATATTTATAAGAGAACACATGTTATAGATAGATTTTGCATAACATTGTTATATTAAGTAATGTTTATCCATCTGCCACTTTTCTGTCCTGTTCGGAAATTGTTTAATGAAACAAAAATGAGTGCATTGTTGTTCAGTGACTTGTTTGCTTTTCAGGATGATATGGGGGGTAGAGAGAGTGACGCTGTGATGGTGTGGCTCTGCCCGCTGTGTCAACAGGGCAAGAGAAATCGTCATACGCTGGCATTACACCTCACCAAAAAACACAACGTCCTTCATGCCTGCCTCAAGAAGCTCCTGGATGCAGTGAGTGCTTACATTTTATCTTATGCTGTTTATTATTTGTTTATTTTCCAGGTCCAACCTTGTGTTCTTTGGGTATGGAAACTGGAGTGGCTATAAATGGCTACGCTGTTTTTTGTTACACTTCTCATGTTTTTCTCATAGGCTGCTCCTGTTCCTTCTTTGGCTTTTGATGATGGAGAATCCCGCTCACAAAACACCAGTACGTTTAATCTACAGCATTACACTTGCACTGTGTGATTAGCATTCCTCTTACCGTAAAGTGTGCAATAGCTTTCCACATTTTATTATTATTCAAATTTTATAGTTGACAATATGTTGACAGTTTTGACTTGGCTCTAGACGATCATGCTGATCTCCTGAAGCAGTATAGGCACATATGCGAGGCACATATGCGAACATATAGACTGTAGGAATGTTCTAGAGACCAGTTTTATAATGATGACTGCATTTGTCGGGGCAAAAGGATAACCACTTTCATTTTGTGTCCTTTAATAGTTGGCACTTCAAAGCAAAAATTTCCAGGAAAGAATGCCAAGTCTTCTATGACGCCACCCCATAAAGACCACCAGTCTGGTGCTGCACGTGGTCAAGATGGATCTATGAAGGATGTGGCTTGTAATGAAACGGGTTGTAACACAGTGGGCACCTTGGCGCGGGTGGTGTCCATCAACAATGCCCAGTCCAGTGATAAGAGTAGTGTTGAATTTGAAGGGAACCCTTCCTGCAGGTGCGACGCATGTCTGGAATCGTTTCCAACCCAACTGGCACTGAGTGCTCACCTCACTTCAGCTTCACACGTCCAGAAACTCAGATTAAGAGCCGGTAAAGAAGACTCTATGCGTGCAATTCTTCGCCGTTACGTCTCCTACAGACCCTACCAGTGTGATGTTTGTGACGTCGCCTACAACCATGCCATCTCCTTGGAAAGCCATCTGAAGTCTGTGTTGCACCAGACTCGTGCTAGAAGTGCTGCCAAAGCTGCTAAGACCAAATCGAATTCAGGGAACAGGAAAATGGGCACAAAGGTTCAGCCGACTGTGGCCAGTACCACTCAGCTCCCTACCCCTTTAACCCCAGCTCAGGCGTTGTCTGCTTACCTTCCGGTCCTGACCTTCACGCCGAGCTCCATCGTCCCCTCTGTCTTTGCAACGCCAAACTCTGCAACTCCTCAAGTCATATCCCAGCCTCAAATGCTTCTTGTGAATGGACTTCAGACCAAAAGTCCTTCCTTGATGCCCCATAAGCAAGACTCTCAACAAACCATGCATCCATCACAACAGGCTATCGTGGTCACAAGTGGTTCACAGGGACAGTTGAGTGTCAGAGTCCCCGGTTTGATGCCATCGTCTTCAGAAGAAAGCGACCCCCTAGTTGAAGGCGTAGCAGTAAAAGTGGAGGTGGATATCAAAGAGGAACCTTGCGAGCAAGAAGTATCGCCGATCACAGAAGATGAAACCGATCTTAGTCAAGAACATAACGGCCTAAAGTGTAAGGAGGAACTGGAGGAGAACTCGTCGGATCAAGACTCTCGGATTGGTCTTGGAGACTCCAGGTCGGCTAACTTCAACCCTCCAGAAATGACTGCCAATGCTCCAGTACTAAATGAGTTCCAGTCTCAGGTCTTATTGGCCTTTCTGGAGTCAAGAAGTGAGACCAATGTTGGACGGTTGTCAAGAGATGAGTGTGAAACACTTGGCAGGGAAGTAGGGCTTGCCGTGGACGTGGTCCGGAGGTGGTTGGTAGATGCCTGGCACTCCAGAGATGTCATGTGTCACGAGAGTGAGCATGGGCAGATTCTGAGCTCGAGTACGGTCTTCCTTTCGGAGGAAGAGGGTGGAGCTGAAGATCAGACTGTTAAGGGAAGAAATAGGAAGAGGACAAAGATTAAAGCAAAACCTCTTTGCAAAAAGCGAGGCCGGAAGAGTCGCGTTGCCAACATTAGTTAGAACTACTGGTGTCCATCGAGGCTGACCAAAATGACCTAATTCTAAGATCCTCCTTGATTGAATGACAAAAGTTTTACATTTGCTTTAGCTTACTCACAATGTTAGCAAACAATGAATACTGCTTCATAATTGTTGATGTTGTTCACTTATAGTAGCTAGCTGGCTAGCATTATCAGTAAAGATTGCGAACTTGTAAATAAATACATTACTTCTCATTGTGTCAGCTAGCTGTGAGCGTGAAGATTATTCAGTTGATCTTATAAAGCAATCCTGGAAACTAAATGGTCAACATAAGCCAGTTTTAATGTCGACAATATTTACTGTTAGCAGCTTAATGACTTATTACTTATAACCACAACGTATTTTCAAAGGTAACCTATGTTAATCGGCCGGGTTTAATTGTTAGTAAAGTAACAAGGATTAAAAGGCTGTTGGATCAAGTCTAATAGTCTAACTCTGTAGTGAGCTTGCTCTGAAAAAAAAAATCCTCTCAGAAATGCTGAATGTTGAGCTCATGGTAGCTAGCTGGCTAGTGTTAGCAGTAATGATTATGAATGTATAAATGGGATTCATAAGCTAGTCAGCCAGCTGCAAAATGTAAGGTAAGGTTCTTAACTTTTTTTCCTATAAAATCCTCTCGGACATAGTTTCTGGTTAGCTTATATGTGCTAAGAGTTTAGCTTATTTTATCTGACTATATAGCATTTGCAGAATTACTGCTCATTAACGGGGAGTATTATTTTGAGATCTAAAAACACAAACAAAAATGATCTCTTAGCTTATGTTAGCCATGTAACAGAGATGATTATGGATAGCATAGGAATATAGCATAAGATAAGCTGACAGGATTTTATGTCATATATTCAGCTGGCAAACATTAGTAATCATTAGTAGTAAGTTTTTATTTATTTATTTATTTTTTATTTAAAGACCCTGTCACGTTAGCTCTGTAGCAAGTGTTAGCACTGAAGTCTTCAAGAAATCCTGTCAGTTTCCGGAGGATGATGATGCAATGATTGAACGTCCATATATGGACTCGAAGCCACGCCCCATCTCCATATATGGACATGGTCACCGAAGGTAAAAGTGCACTTGTTTTACTTTAGGAATTCATACATTTATTTTATATATATGAAAAAGTGTAGGGTTTTTTTGTTTTTTATTGTTACAGAGAAAAAATTGATCTTTTAAACGAAGATTTAATTTGTTTTTGTTCTATCCCCTTATAAAGTAGTAAAAACTGAGGGGTTAAAATAAAGAAAATAACGAACAAACTAGCAACGAGAGACAAACTGAGTAATACTTAAATTAATTATGAAATAGACAGAAAGAAAGAAGATGAAAGAATAAATTAAGTACAGATCATTCTTATATAAAAAAAGAAACAAATAGACAAAGACGTGTAGATGTTGAGTACAAAAATAAATGATTTATGAAAAAAGTTAGAAAATGGGAATTAAAGAGAAGCAGAAATAATTAAGATACCAAAAAAGAAAGACAGAAGAAACAAACAAATCCACAAAGAAATGTAGACAATAGAAAGAAAGAAGAGAGTTTGCATGTTCTCCTCGCACATTGCAAAGATTTTAGGTCAATTGGCGTCTCTAAAATGTCCCGGTGTGAGTGGTTGCTGATGAATGAATTACTTAATCTGACATAACGTATAATTGAAATTAAATAATTAATGAGTAGCTGGTCAATGATCTTTAATCCCGTTAAGAAGTTTAAAATGTAAGCCTCCTTTTTTCTTCTTATGTAATGTAAGCCTTCCTGCACTTAACAAAACGAGGCCAGACCTTACAATGTTTCACTGGCTCATGCATGTAGGAACCCGTTTTAATGCAGAGCCAAAACATTATGCCCACCTGCTCTGAAAATATGTTCAGGTTTGTCAAACTCAGATCCGCTCGTTCCTCCCTCATCCAACACGTCCGGTATGAAAACAGACCGTCCATGGACCCAATTAAGTCATTAATGATGTGATAGCAGTCACAATTCCACTATAAACAATATAGCTAAAGTGTGTATCTGTCTAAATAACGCTTCGATTTGGTTTCGACATTTTTATAACTTAATATATACTTATATATTATTTACCTTTTTAAACTATTACTACAGATTTATTTGACTACATAAATTAGTTTCACTCCAACACCCAAGCAGGTCAGGTCACTTTGAGCCTTGGTCCGCCCAAGGTTTTTCCTTGTCACTGTCGCCCTGGGCTTGGTCGATTTGGGACTAGCCTTAGCTATGAGAAGATTAAAAACTTGTGAAGATGCTTGGAGCCGGTGATTTGTTGTAAATTGCTTCATGTGCCAGACTCTTGTGGACCTTCGTGGTCTGTCCTGTGTGCCGACTTGGAGACACAACTGTAACCAACAATCCTCAGCATGCCACACAGACCGTATTCTGACTGGGTTACTTGGTTTGGTGGCTGTGGCCCAGTTTAAATACGGCCTCTGATGAGGTCTGGTGGGCACGATAGACCAAGAGACGGGTCCAGAGAGCAAAGACGAGACCTGACATATGAAGGACTGGTCATTTGTATAATGTTTGTGTTTAATTCTTGTCCATGTTCCTGGACGACTGAAGGGTTTACAGTGATACGACAGTCAGTAAGGGTGGATTAACCGGACTTTATTCAGATCATAAATAATGATTATTTACAGAATATGGGCTTTGAGAAGCTCGTTGTAGTGACGTGGCTGAAACCTCTGAAGGTAAGCCTCCATTTTCCCCTGAGCCTTCCTCTCACCGTCCAGTCCTTGAGAGAAAAGAGAAAATATGACCATTTGGTAAATTATTTGCACAAGGAGGCTAATATATATATATATATATATATATATGCCCATTTGTGAGGGAGGACAGGCTGGCCCTGCAATAGCGCCCCCTTTAAGCCCTGAGGGATGGACTGGTTCCCCCAATTAGACCCACGAATTCCTCCGGATAAGTTCTTTGGGCAAGGTAGACCACCAACGGTTTATTGTAGAGTCTCAGAACTTTTTAAAACTAAATTAACATGTTACACATGCATCAACTGTGATCCAAGCAGCACCCCTAATCTGGCTGGGGGACTCGAGCAGATGATTCTTACGACTTTCTTACCTAAACTGCGAGCCGTTTCGTCAATCCTGTGCATCGCGGCTGTCGTATCGTCGCCATCCGAGACGAGAATTTCGATCTCTCCCACGCAGAATCCGAAATTGGCCTGATCCAGGTCCACCCGGATCCTCGCCCCATCCAGGTCACCCCCCAGCGTGTAAGAGCACCTAACAGTGGTAAACTCTGCAAAACACTCGAGGTTCAGGTCCCGCAGCCACACCTCGAACCTCTGTCTCTCGGTCTGAGCGCAGTCTGAGGTTTCCTCCGTCTGACTCTCTACGAAGTTCCTGAGCTCTTCTTTGATCTGCTGCAGGTCTGTGATCTCTCTGTAATTAGTGCACAGTTTCTCCAATCGCTCTTCTTTCGTCTCATACGATCCGGGTCGCTTTAGTTCCCAGGATCCGTCGCGCTTCCTCAGCCAGAAGTCTCTCAGCGTTAACGTAAAGTCGGGAGAGTCAAAGTACTGATCCGTGAACTCGTACTGACCCAAACATCGTGCTGGAAAAGGACAGGGGAGACGGAACACGTCTATCTACAGTTCAGTGTTTTAATTCAAACTCCTGCAATTAGAATATGTCACCAGACACAAAATATTTTGAAACCTGATTAAAATAGTGTGCTTTTCTTCTACACATTTTTAACAAAAATAATATTTTTTTATTTAGGCCCCTGCAAGGAAAATAAATTAGACGTTTGAAATGCCTGTGAGCATGACCTATGATTGCACCCTCTGGTGCTCAAATATACAACTGCATTAGAAGGCATTAATAAACAAAAACACTTGCATTTATATACATAAACAGACTTATGGCCACACCTAGTCATTTAGCAGTTTCTCTTAAACCATCCTGCTCAAAAGCCTGAACCCTGGACTAACGATATGTAATGATTAATGGAGTAAAATGTGTCGAACCTCCGAGATCTTTCAGCTTCTGCTGGATGTTGGAGTCGCAGACAAACTTCCTCTCAATCTCCACCGGCATCTTCTACTCCAACCAAGAAACAAGCATCATTATTCTTATTACAAATATTATCTACGGAAATGAACACTGTGCTGCTGTGTAAGGATTCTGTGTTACCATGGTAACCACAGTCAAATCTGTTCAATAATGTTGGTTCTAAACAGCCACAGAGATTCACTATTCGACCTTATGTCGCCTAAATTAAATAATGACCGACCGACCGATCAACCAAACAAATTAAGGATTACATTTACCGCAATGCTAAGTGTTTCTAATAATAACAATAATAAAAATAACAACGATAGTAATAACGAGTATTAAAATATCAAAATA
>JAUZST010041600.1:0-26641 GCA_034779995.1 Parotocinclus haroldoi
TCCTGAGTACCAGACTATTTTAAAACTTGTACAGATTTGGTAATGACAGAGACATACGTATAATATGTATATGTATATACATATACACTGCTCAATGAAATGTCCCCTAATTTTGGCGAGCAGTATATATACAGGGTGAGTCAAAAGTCAAGGAACTCGTCACATGCAGTTATGGAATTTTCACAAAGTCCTCCAGAGTCCCAGTTTCTCTAAATTTGGTTGTGTGGGATGCAACAGTGCTGTGTGAAATTGGTGGTTTTTCAGTATGTCGGTTGTTGAAGTCTGTGGCTATGATACAGCAGGTGCGTTCCAAGGAGAATATTCAATTCCATCTTTAGTTACTTGTTACCTGTTCAGTTACTTTGTTGATAACCTTTGAACCACACGAAATATGAGCATCAACAATCGATTTCTGAGACAATTCTGGTTCTTTGATATTCTACCTGACCACCTTCCTATTGGAAATCTTACTTTTGATCTAATATACCTTTTCACAAGCACAATTTTAATGAAGTTGGGATGTTGCGAAAAATAAAATAATATAATATAATAATAATATAATTAATTTTCAACCCATATTCAATTGAGTACACTACAAAGACAAGATATGTAATGTTCAATGGGTAAATTTTATTGTTTTTTGCAAATATTCACTCATTTTGAATTTAATACCTGTAGCACATTCCAAAAAAAGTTGGGACGGGGCAACAAAAGACTGGGAATGTTGAGGCATGCTCAGAAAACACCTGTTTGGAACATTTCACAGGTGAACAGGTTAAATGGAAACAGGTGAGTGTCATGATTGGATATAAAGGGAGCATCCCCCAAATGTTCAGTCATTCACAAACAAGGATGGAGTGAGGTTCACCACATTGTGAACAATTGCTTGACCAAAAAAGTCCAACAGTTTAAGAACAAATTTTGACTTTCAATCCTCGGGCAGCAAAACATGACAGTGAATGTTTGCAAAAAACACTAACGTTTATCTGTGTAATTACTAAATGTCTTGTCTTTGTAGTGTATAATATAAGTTGAAAAAGGATTTGCAAATCATTGTTTTTTGTTTTTATTGGAATACTTTATTGGAATTGAGGTTGTAAATGGCAGCCATGTTCCAGACATAAAATATGCCTCATTACCCCATTACTTGTTGGGGCATTAGTATATGTCGTTTTTTCTTTTGGTTCTAAAATAAAAGGATGTCCTTTGACTTATGACTCACCCTATACACATGTTTGTGTGTGTGTGAGTGTATGTTCTGTTGCATTCTTTACATATCTATCTACCTGTCTATCTAGATAGATAGAACAAAATGTAACACCATTTTGGCCATAAAAAAGCTGGAGTATATTAATAGTAGTATTAAATTGGAACCTTGACTGCAACAGGAAGCCAGTGGAGTAACCTCAGTAAAGGAGTGAAATGATAACGTTTTGGTAGGTTGTGATGACAGGTAGCAGATAACATTCTGAATGGTCTTTTCTGGAGCACTGGACCATAAAGTCAGACCAACAAGCAAAACATTGCAGTAATCAAGCCTTGGAATGACCAGAGCCAGTATGAAGAGCTGAGCAGGTGTTTCTGCTCAGAAAAGGATGTATTGTTCTAATGTGCAAAAGCAGTCTGCCATGATCTGTTAGTTAATGTAATGTGGGCAGAAAAAATAGGTTGTTGCCCAACATTACACTGAGATTCTTTGCTGTATGGGCTGGATGACCAGAGAGACTGTTTATGCTGATTACGAGATCCAGTGTTAGGCATTTCTTTGCCAAAGGGTAGATCAGTTCAGTCTTGTGTATACTAAATTTCAGGTTGTATTTTACTATCCAGAAAGAGACGTTGTAAAGGCAGCCGTATTAGAGGTTGGCGATATGGTAAAAATATTTAATCACCATAGTTAAAGACATTTTCACGATTACATGTGGTTGGAGACAAAATGCTTCTGATTGAACTATTGTTCAAACATTATCCCATATTTAGTAAAGTGATTTTTATTCAAAATGTGCTGCACTTTATGTAATTAAACAGGCTAATTACACTCTCTAAACATCACATTATAAACATCCTTGATATACTCAAAAAAGCATATGGTCTATCACAGTAACAAAATTTATTTTGATATTGTTAGCGTTCCTACCTCTCGCCCTGGAGCATCTGCCGTCCTCGCCGTTTGCCGTTACAGAGCAATCGGTGAGGCAGTTCATATCTGGTGCTTAATTTAGGACCTGGTTACGAACATCTGCTGTCCCCCGGGTTGTAGCATTGTTCGTGGCCAGGTTGTCACACTCTCACTCCATCTGCACACACGTCGACACCGTTGCGATTGCCGTTATGGTCAGCTGGTTACGTCTTGGGGCTTAAAGTGCAGACGGACGCGTACGGGGGAAACCCCCAAGGTACTTAGTTTTTTAGGGACACATTGAGGGTTTCCACGTCTGTACTCGTGCGCTCCTCGCACGCCTGAGCGTGACTGTGAAGAGAGCAGCTTCTTAAAAAGGGTAATAGACCGTTTGCTTTTAATTAGGTTACTTACAGAAAAGAGGACAGTACAGGACTGGGATGAAAAACAAGAAATCAGTCTTTAGTTGGACATGTCAACTGGGTAGAGGCATGCCTTGTTTAGTAAGGGTGTAATTAGAGAAGTTTGAAAGAGAGCATGTTACTGATATGTTGATCATTTTTGTGGTATATGGTGCAAGGCAGATGTGTGTCCAGTGTGGATGGTACCGGATCTAGTGGGCAGGTCGTCAGACGATTTGTAGCCATTGTTCACCATTTAACATTTTAATTAAAATGTTACCCAGTATAATTGTTGGTCTTGTCTTTAAGGTTACATCTTGAGGCTGAAATAGACCTCATAGCAAAGCAAACAAAACACAAATGCACACATTTTTGTACTTGGGCTCTAAGTCCAACAGGCTGTGAAAATCAAAATTTTTCGCTATAGATAGTGGTTGGTTAATGAGTATAAGCACCTTGAACACCTTTAAGCCTTTGGTTTGTCTGATGGAAGCAAAGCATCTGTTGCCTGGTCGTGCCTGGTTGTTCTTAGTTAGCAAGAGCTCAAGATCTTTAATGTGACATTTCTGAAAGTGCTTGTTGAAATTGGTTTTATTGCACAATATGTCTATTCCATTTGAAGAAGTTCTTGAACACTTTATGTAATAAAGTAATTACAAATTACAATAGTAATGATTCCTAATGAACAGATGCCATTTGTCTGTTCCTTATTTTCTAGGGTTCATTTAGAGTTCTGCTTTGGAGGAACAATGGTCTCCTACTAATGTCAAATTTAGTAACCTGCCACCATGAACAGTGAAGAGGAGTTTTATGATGCAGAGACAGGTGTGAAATTTGACTCTGATTAGCAATTTTGAACAACATACTGCTGACTTTTTCCTTGTAATCCTTCTCTTTTGTCATCCTTATTCCCTCTTTCAGGTTTGGAATCAGATGATTCCTGTGATGTCAGCTTTAAAGATGCGTCTGTGTTTGATGGCAGGCGGATGTCAAATTGTCATGTGCAATCAGAGAACGGTGTGTGGGAGAGAAGGTCAGTTTCAAGTGTAATGTCATGCTGTCAGCATGTACACGGGTGTTGAAATTAGAGTCTGCATTTGATCCGTTTAGATTTTGCTTATTGATCACGTTTTTACGATTCCAAAATGGTAATAAAATGCAACATATGTTTAGGTATAAAGAATTTCTTAATTTTTATTTCATTTTTATCATGATATTTTTTCTTCCCATTTAAACCTATTGTAAATCAAAATTATAACATGGCTTATGATTCAAAAGCTGTTCCTCGGAACACCAAACCTCTGTTAATTACTACTGGTCATAAGTAGTCTCTGTTACCGAAATGACAAATTTGTGGTCCAAAGAGAAAGTATTTATTTTAAATGGAAATATGGCAGCTCAATGTAAAAATTATTCTAATAATTAATCTAATTTTGGATCATTTTAGTTATATATTACTAATCACATTATTAATAATAATAATAATAATAATAATAATAATAATAATAATAATAATACAAATATATACTTTTATAGCAACCCCTGTCTTGGATCATTGCTTAGGACATTAAAAACATTTAGCTTTGAACATTGTACAGTGCTGAAGCTAAAAAAAATCATGTTGGCAGTTTTGTTGTGTTGGAGGTGCAACCTCCTTTACAACAGATTGACTTTCCTCACATTGTGTTTAGCCTCTTATCAAAGTGAGAAAAACGAAGTGACCCCGTATGTCATTATATGCCAAAAAAAATTTTTCAATGGAAACAAATCTATTTTTAATGGGTACTGATTTCTTGGAGTTTTCCGGTTCAGAACCGGAACCAGGATATGTTATGTGACCCTAGATAAAACCTATATGGTGCATTTCTGTGTTTCATTGTGGGGTTTTTTTTTCTGTACAGGACAGTGCTCCCTGCGCCAATGTTTTCTAGACACAACTTCAGTATTTGGGGCTTTCTGAAAAAGTGCATTGGCATGGTATGTTGAAAATATTTGATAGATAAAGCATAGACATGAATTATATACACTGCTCACAAAAAATATTGCATAGTTCTTTAATTCCTAATTATTGAGCAGTATATTTTTAGCTAATAACTAACTGACTGAAAATAGTGAGGATAAACTAATAACTAGAAATTTTCTTGACCGATTACGATTGTAAATGTAAGTACGGCCGATTCAGATTTTCTGTCTGTTTATGAATTAGAAGGGACAGCATAGAGAAACAATTTCTAAAGAAAGATAGGTACTGGTAGCTTGAACCTAGCTGTATTATTTTACTAGCTTTAGCTTTGTGGCATAAGCTACACACATATCAATCACTTGCTCAAAGTGTACTTTATTACAGCCTTGATAAGAGCCTTTCACCAGTGCAAGGGTACAAGTACAAGCAAAGAGGCTGAATTGCAGCTCATGACAGGCCACACTTTCAAATCCCAAGTCGTAAAGCATACATCACTCCTATAACGTATTACAAACAGACCCTATTGCACTAAATCCCAGGTTTAAATGGTACAACACAATAAAAACACGCATTGTGAACTTTTATCAGTTAATAAAACCATATATGCACATAAAACAAATCACAGAAACATGTAAACCTGAACATCTCTACTAACAACAAATATGATTGAGTTGAGGTGATTTTATTACTGTAATAGCTTTGCTAATCTGTTGTTTTCTTTACTTGTCCCCAAATCATGAACACACCGGTGACTGAGCAGGAGCTGTCCAAGATAACAATGCCTGTTGTTTTTAATGAACCATTGAGTTTTCTTCAAAGAATTACAGAATACATGGAACATGCATACCTCATCCATAAAGCTTGCACTCAATCTGATTCAATAGAGCGCATGCAGGTAAACCTTTAAACAATATTAATGTGCATAATCTGTGCTGTCAACTCTGAAACTTTGGGATTTGTTTGCTAGTTTGTTGCTGCTTTTGCTGTGTCTGCTGTGGCATCGCAATGGGACAGGACTGGAAAACCTTTTAACCCTTTACTAGGAGAGACATATGAGCTTATACGGTAAAGCAATGCATGATGTGATTAATTTTGCAATAAATAATTGCTGTATGTATATTCAGAAGTCTAAATTGATTTGCATATGTGTAGGGAAGATGAGGGTTATCGGCTGATTTCAGAGCAAGTAAGTCACCATCCACCGATTAGTGCTTTTCATGCTGAGTCTCTGAACCAGGACTTTGAGTTTCATGGCTCTATATATCCCAAATTGAAGTTCTGGGGCAAGAGTGTAGAGGCTGAACCCAAAGGAACTATGACCCTAGAGTTGTCCAAGTAAGTATTTCTAACAACACCTGCAGATGCAAATTAACAAGACATTTTTAGTTTTAGAGTCAGTGTAGTATTCTGTATTTCTCTGTATAAATGTTTTAAGACAAATTTAACTGAAATATAACAACCTATCATTGAACAGACACAAGGACGCATACACTTGGACAAACCCCATGTGCTGTGTACATAATGTCATTTTGGGCAAGTTGTGGATTGAGCAGTATGGAACAGTGGAGATCGTCAACCACAGGTAATGCTCATTCTTTTCCCTTTTACGCTATTCTGAATGGTACTGATACAACCTATGATATTCATCATTTAAGTAAAAATAAAACATTTCCTCTTTCATTGTACAAGGCTATGCACATCCAAATGTAGAATATGTTTTTGAATAAAAACAAACATGGCATGTTCACAGTAATTGGTCATAACTATTAAATACCCACTCATTTCTTTTAAGACTGTGTTTACTGCTCACAGAAATTGGAATGAAATATCCCCTCATTTTTGTGGACAGTTGAGATAAACATTAAGTAGGCCTCCATGTGCAACCAAATAGAGACATATAGTACAGGTATGCATCTATTAACAGCCACATTATGTTCTGGAGTAATGCTTCTAGGGTCTGAAATAACGTTCAGTTTCTTTTATTATGACTCAAATTATACGAGCAATGGTGATGCCATGGCTTCTCTCTTCTATTCTTCCATTTCCTCTCTCTACAGAAACCCTACTAGATAACTGTAGTACATAACACAGGTAACAGTGCCTTCCAGGAATCAGAACTTCAATTCCAATGAGGACACATTCATTTCCACCATGAATGTCATTTACATCATGCCACAAATAAGTAGTGGAATTTTATACACACAAACACGAGTGCTTGTATAATTTTCTAAACACATTAACGGAGTTAAAACAGTTTGTAGTCCAAATGTTACCTAATTAACAAGTAGGCACAGTACTAGTCAGCTGGTTATACACACATGCACACACACACACGACGGTCTTCTGTAGCTTTGATTGGCTGTTGCGGTGGCTCTGCTGACTGGCTGCTTATGCTACAGCGTCTACAGTAAAAAGAATATTTATTTTCCTATTATAATGAAGACCGTAGTTGTTAAAGTGCATGGACGGGTGTATGATGAACAGTGCATACCTGTACAGTATATGAATAAGGTGCTCAGGATTTAGATCCTTTCAGAAATTAGGGGATATGTTATTGGGGATATTTCATTTTATAATATCCCCTAATTTTGTGAGCAGAATATTTGATGATATAACAAATATTCCAACTGTCTTTTAGTATGGGAGGAAGCATGGAACGGGCAGCAGAATTAACATATGATCCATTCTCTAGCCCGCCATGATTTGGCTTGAGAGTTTTTGCTGTCAACCTTTAATGGTAAATATTTACTTGTTCTGATTTTCTTTTTGGCTGATAACACCTGTACCAGCACTGGAGACAAGTGTGTTTTGAATTTTAAGCCTTGTGGCATGTTTGACAAAGAACTGCACCGTGTGGAAGGATACATCCAGGACAAAAGGTAACAAGTCACAAATACCAAATGTCAAGCTGTAAAGTTCACCGGTTTAAAATTACCATCACAATGTTCTTGTGCTGCCAATTGCTCATAACAAAATGTTAATAAGTGACAAATGTTATCAATAGTGTACATTTTGATACAGTATCTATTTGTATGCGTTAGTGTCTCTATGACCGTTAGATTAATATACATTCATTGTAATACAGTAAGAAGAAGCATCGCATTATCTATGGGAAGTGGACAGAGTGCTTATACTCTGTAGAACCAAAGGTCTATGAAGCAAACAGGAAAGTAGAAAAGAAGAGTGGGGACTGTAAGAAACCCAAACAGGTAAGGAGTTTTGTTTCCTTGGTTAATACCATTGCTTAAAATACTGAAGAATTTAATTATTTTATAGTATACTTTGTATTCAGTTTCTAACAGTACTGCAAAGTATTGACTGCTATCCTACACATATTATGAAACTACAGTAGATCTTTACTTTGCAAAGGTTTTTTGCAAACTGCATTGTTAATCATCTCAAGGTGTATACTAATCCAGGAAGAAGATGCTTTAGCCAAACTAGCCACAAGGCTGATATTGCTTTTCCCTTGAATGCTAAATGACAGATAAATGGCTTTAAGCTTTCTAAGGAGCATAGTGATCTTCAGTGCTGCTTCAAAATTGTGTATTTTTGTTTGGCGTTCATAGACCAAACAGATACAGAGCTGTAGTACGGTAAATATAACATTTATCTCACATTCATTTTAATTAGGAAACAGCACATGACAGTTGCTGCCATTTTTTTTCCTTTGGGGAAATGCGTAAATTGTACAGATTCCAGTCTGAAAGCTGAAATGGTACATAATTGAATGACTTGGTAAACACTTCGTAATGTCACATCATTTTTAAAAGACATTTTGGCCCAGTGGATACCAAGTGATTTACTGTTTCAGGTGTTATTTTGTTCCTTTCATCCTGCAAACACGTCTTTAGATGTGCAGCTGTACAGGATTGTCATTGAGTTTTGCATTCTCTTGTTGACTTGAAATTCTGATTCATATGACCACAATACATGTTTCCACTATGTGATGGTCCATCCAAGATGCCTCTCAGCCCAGAGAAGTTAATGTTGCTTCTGGACCTGGTTAACATAAGGCTTCTTTATTGGCACAGTTTTAAAGTTTTAAGTGGGATTTGTGAACGTCACTCCGTATTGTAGTGCTTAGTAAAGGTTTTCCAAAGTCATCCATGTGGTTGTATTAGAATTGTTGACTGGCAGTTCTTGATACAGTGCTGACTGAGGGATCAAAGATCACAGGCATTCAGCTTAAACGTGTACTTGTGCCTTTATGCACTGAATTCCTCTTTATGCACTTTGCCTTTCCTGCCTATCACCTTTCCTGGATGCTGCTTTTATACTAAATCATGATTGCAACCACCTGTTTGAAATAACATAATTATTTAGTCTTTTTCTTAGTTTTTTAATTACTTACTAACTTATTATTACAAATTCAATTACTAACATTTTTTTTTCGGAATGTGAATGTAAAATACAGAAATATATGTTTATTAACAAATGAATTTAGGTTGACCAGACAAAACATGACAAATCTCAGGTTCATACTGTCTGCAATGAAATAAAAGTGAAAATAAATGTAAGAACACGGCATTATGTGCATGCTACATACTTTACCTGAGAGGAGTGCTTTTTTCTGATTTTGGGTTGTATTAAACAGCTTTATGTCAAAATTTTGCCCAACTGTAGTTTAATATTAGTACTTTAATCACGTTTTGCTCGATAATTTCCTGTGCTTGAATTGGGATGTGGCGGCAAGTGACATAGAGAGTCACATTGTCGCGCTGATGAGCATTGGGAAATGTAATGAGGGAAAAGTCATGTCATGTACAGTATTAAATGTGAAAGTAATGCTTTGCTCATTTTACGATAAATTCAGTTCTTAAATTGGGAAGTACCTGTATTTAAAAATATTTCACAATATATACCCATCATTTTCTGTGCAGGTGTATACAGAGTGGGGATCAGAATATTTTAAGTTGGACAAGTTAATAAAGGAAGTGTGTTGTCTTTAAGGAAATGCACACCACTGGTGGTACGACTGATGCTGATGAAATGCCTGAAGTCCAGGAGACTGTCACTGTGATCCCAGGAAGTACATTACTGTGGAGAATAACCCCACGACCTCCTCACTCGCCACAGGTGATTTCTCTTCTGAAATAATAATTTAGCAGAACTGAAACTTTTAACACACTGAGCCAAAATCAAAATAGGATAGATACATGAATGGATGGCTAGATAGATCATGTGAACCTGAATGTGAACATGGATTACAGAACACGTGTCTAATGTTTCTGAAGTTACCAAATGTTGATTATCTGCTGCTGCATGAATGAACATGATGTTTTTAGCTACATTTATTACAAATGCTTATTGCACTGCTTAACAATTTGTTTTGCTAATCCAAATGCTGAATCCAAATATGTCATGTAGCCATATTTTTGTTTCATTATACTCACCTTTAAATGAGTCACCAAGGCCCTGCAGAAACATGGTTGGATGTGCATGATGGGACATGCAACAGTCCCCACTATCATAAAGCTGTCATGCACTATCATGCCCCTGATCCAATCAGCTTCTCTATGTTCTCTTTAGGTTCCAAGAAATGCTATTACTAAACGTAATTTACTAAATGTTCACAACTCATTGTTCCACTATTATTAATATAAAATGTGTTGATTTCTGTTCCCCGTGTTTCTATTTAGATGTATAATTTCACCAGCTTTGCCATGACACTCAATGAGCTTGAACCTGGAATGAGAGGAGTCGTAGCACCGACTGATTGTCGCCTGCGACCAGACATAAGAGCAATGGAAAATGGAGATATTGGTAAAGTTTCTTTTTTTTTTAAAGTTTCTTTCTTTTTTGTTACGGTTATATCACTGGCATGACACTGTGGCCATATTTGCCAGTATTTTCTGTTGCTGTTCCTTAGACACTGCAAGTCAAGAGAAGGAGAGGTTGGAGGAGAAGCAGAGAGCTGCACGTAGGGAGCGTTCCAAGGATGAGGATGACTGGGCCACCCGGTAAAACATCATTTCTTATAAATGTACTGTACACTTACTGAGTACTTTATTAGGAACGCTATAATAATAGTGGATTGGGCCTTTCTGTGCTCTCCAAACAGCCTAAATGGCATGGATTCCAGAATTATTCCTTTAGAATTCTGCTCCATGTTGACATGGAGTCACACAATTGCTGCAGATATTGCAGGTACACATCCATGCTTCATATCCTTTGTTCTACCACTCACCAAAGTGGTTCTGTTGGATTTGGACCTGATGACAGGTCTGTGAAGGTCATTGAAGGACATTGAATCATTGTCATGTTCGTGATGACATGGTGCATTGTCAAGCTGGAGGCAGCCATTAGAAAACAGGCATAATGTGGCCGTAAAGTTATGCATTCAATTGATGATTGATGGCTACTGACACGGCCAAATTGTGACTGCAAAACATTTTCCGTACCCCGAGGATGGATTCATGATTATCGGCATCTACCATCTATGTGCATCAGCAGAAATTATTCTTGTATGTCTTAAAATGTCCAACTTTGGGATCCTCTTTCCGATGTGGCCTCAGCTTTCTACACAATTGTATGGTTTGGTTATCTGAATTACGTGGGCTCTAACTGGCCATTCTCTGTTGACTTCTCTCATTAACGCATTTCAGTCTGCAGAACTGACACTCACTGGATGTTTTTTTCTTTATTGCACATTTCTGAGGTTAGAATAGAGGCTGTTGTGCATGAAAATCCCAGGAGATGAGCAGTCATATAAATAATTATACCTTCTAGCAACATCAGTCATTCTGTTACCAAAATCACACCTAGAATGACCTGGTGGACCATATCCCTATGCAGGACATATTTTATATTGCCCAACTGTTAAATGATTGCATGAATACATAGATGTACAGGTGTTCCTAAGTGCTCAGTCAGTGGACATGATTATTGTGTATGAAATATACTCCTCTAATATCTGGGATCCACTCTTCCAGATGGTTCCAGCAGAGTACAAATTCTTATACAAGAACCTCAGACTGGATCTACACAGGTGGCTACTTTGACAGGAATTATTCTAATGTCCCTGACATCTACTAATTTTGCTTGAAAAGACCAATGGATTTGCTGTACCTTTGGTCTGTGAATTACTCAGCCAAAGCCATTGCCTTATATGTTTTTATTTTATTATCCATCAAACTGTGAGCTTCACATAAAACATTTATGGAACTCATCAGAAGTAAGTGTTTATATCAGAATCCAAAATGAAAACATTTCTGGTAAATGGTTACTTACTAATGAGTAATCTGATCATGCATACACAAACTCTTACCCTCTAACATATCATGCACATTTGTAAGGGGTAAAACGGTTAGTGATGACAGCACTGTGTTAACTGGGAGGAGCATTCTTTGTATTGTTTTTGAGCCGTTGCTGAGGTGCATTAGGGACCCCCTTTCGAGACTATTTTTAGATATTCAGATGAATGCAACAATTTATATGTAATTATTTTATCCAGAAATGTGACTTGTGTGACAGTAAGCAAGACTTCCAGTTCATGATTAACCTTTGAAGGTTATTTCAGTATCTTCAGTAAGTACGAGGCTGGCACTTTCAGAATTGACTAGTTCTAGTGGGCTTGAGAGGAGATTTCCATTTGGTTGTTTGCTCACATGTATGCTTCCTCACATGCATGATTCACAGTGTTAAATATTGGTCTGATTTTATGATTAGATAAATATGAAAGCTGCTTGTAAAAATGTTTACTTTACAGATGAGTTTCTAAAGGAAGCTCATTATCTTGTATTAGGAAGTGTATAATTAAGAATATTTTGGTTTTGATTATGGTTGCCAAAGCGACACACTTTTTGTGGAAACTAAAGCCATAGAACCTGCCAGGGCTACATAAGTGTGCTTTGACGGAATAGCACACGCTAATGTACAGGCTTAGTTTAATGGAAGTCGGTGCTAATTTCGTTTTATTTTCAGCACTAGTAGCTACTGAATGTTTCATTTTAACACACATTCTTGTGTCAGAAGTACTGCTGCTTGCCAGAGCCTAACTGCACATATATCATTATTGAAATGTTGTCTGAAGACACATAAAAACAGTAATGGTGCACACTACCAAAAATATTTTGTAAACATAAAGATGATCTCAGTGGATGTAGAAAGTTATGGCATGTTCAGTTTGAAGATTAATACTGTGCTCTTTTCTTTCTCGTGCTCTCTCTCTCTCTCTCTCTCTCTCTCTCTATCTCGCTCTCTCTCTCTCTCTCTCTCAAAAAATGTTAATACTTTGTTGGCGTTTAACAACTGTGTCAGTCATCTTGTAATTCCACTGGAGTCCTTCCATGTCCACTAAGAGCTGATATTTAGCTTCAAAACCTACACATGCAATAACAGTCCTAGTTGCTGTCACATTATTGCTTGAAATACTATTTGGTTGTAATCCACACAAGTCCTGTAAGGAAATTATAGAAACGTATTGGCTGTTTATTTATATATTTGCCTCTTTTCTTTCAGCACTATGGATGTTACTTTTTATATCTGATCTCTGCCTGTTGCATGGACTGCTTGGAACTTTACTGCTAAAAAGAAATTAGCTAAATACATATTAAGTTTTTGCGAGCAGTGCAGTACACATACATACTGGTTAGTTGCTGGAGGGTGTACATTAGTGGTGATACTATGATGCCCTCCTGTGATGGGTACTGGGATATGTTGGTAGGCTAAGGACGTCTACATTAGGAGAACACAGTACCAGTTGAAATAGCTTTCTACCTTGACCGTAAACAACTTAATACTATGGCAAGAGTAGGATTTAGTTCCAGCCCCAAAGTCCTTGTAATGAATGTTGTGTAAAACTGATTCACTGTTGTTATCAGTTAAACAGCCTACACGGAATGTGGAAAAAAATGTGAAAAGCGACACTGGTGATTATAGCAATGTAACAAAGGAACATATCTGCCTAGCTCTTTTCCACAGCACTCCATCCCTCCTGTCAGCCATCAGCAAGCACCTCTATTCTCATCTATTCTCAGCACCATATCAGGAAGTCAGTGATGTGTTAAAATAAGCTAAGATTTGTAGTATCTAGGTGACACAAAACAAGCAAAACAATGTTTTTTCGTCTTTGATAATGACGACATTTTTCATGTTACATTGATCTGCATGCTCTTACATTCTACATTGATTCGTTTTGTAAGCTATAAATCATTTTAAGCAAATACATTTTTTGCATTGACAGAGTATACTGTCAGATATATTATTTGCAAGTTTGGTGATTTTTGATTCCTTGATTAAAAGCCCTGTCTCACCTCTCCATCCATTACTACTTATGTCTACAAACTTGCCTGTACTTATCAGATACTCTCATATTCTTTTTTTACTTTGAGTGTGCCCAAACAGATGTACATTTACAGATACATTTGTCAGGATGCTTTTGATCAGAAAATGACCATCTTAACCAGGCTCCAAGTTGTGTGAATGTTTGAGTAATAAGAAAATGCCATGCTATTGTTGATAAACAATTAATGTGGTGCTCTGTTCTAATCGGTCTCATAAAGAAATCTGAAATAGCAGATCACAGGCTTCTATGAACTTGCCTGTTTTATTTCTATATTAACAGCCATTTCATTTAATTATTTAATGTATTATGTAATATTATGGTTAGCATAACAGTTAGGAGTATATGTGCACACTATTCATTCTGAGTGTATTATGGATGCTTTTGTGACGTGGTGTACTATAGCTACATGTGGATATGGATTTGCTTGGCTAAAAAAAAAGTAGAACCAGAATTAAAGCTCCTGGAGCTACGTTTTCAGTATGGAGGAACTGAATAGGAAGGAATGAAGAGTTTCTCCATTGCTGTTAAATCAGGGGACTTTGCATTGCATGCGTTTCACATGATTTAATGTAAGTATAAATGGTTACAAGTTACAATGTGATCTAAAAAGAATTGACCTCCACTGATCGTAATATGCTGGTTCAGCTGCAGGTCTCAAATGAAATCATGAAATGATAAGAACCAGATTAATAAAGACTTGATTAGAGTTTTAAACAGTAGCCTATATGAATCTTTAGTGTAACACTGCTTCCAGCCAAATGTACTAAACAAAACTGTGCCGCTTCTTAGGATGGGCTGCTGTGGGGCATGTTATTGGGACAATGGTGGTTCCCCCATCATGCTGGATTTGGAAAGCAGGCACAGCTGGTACTTAAACCAGGGTCAATACAGTGGTGGCACGGTATATTACTGCACCATATCTGTAGCATACTAGACAACTCCATGTAGTCACAGTAGACATCCCATATCATAGTGAAGTAGTTGCATTTATACACTATATTCGAGGTGTCACATTACCCCATCATATATAATCACATACTGCAATACAGTCTTTAAAGTTTTCTAATTTCTGTTTTCTGCATTTGCTTAACAGGCAGCCTTAAGGTACCAGCAAAAATGGCTGCTTAAAATGTGAAATTAGGTTTCTTTTTTATGTATTTCAGAAACTTAATCATTATTATGATATTGTTGCTGTGAAATAAGTTAATGTTAAGGAAACTGTGCCAGGTCCCAAAATGTAGCTACTTAAAGCAAATATTTCACTATATTGTGTGAAACAAGTCTAGTCTATAAACCATGCAATATAAAATACAAGGTGTGTTGAGTCAGGTTTGTGGGTTAATGATGCGGAGCATGTACTCCTTGATATCTATATGATATATGATCCATAAATGCTTTATATATTGTTGCATTTTGTTACACTATTCTTTGTTACGCCTTTCTTTGTTTGTCTGTTTTTTATGTTTTGTATGGAGTGCATTACTTCATCACTATGTTTTCGGCCTGTCTAACCTGATCTGGTGAATCTGATCATTTATAAATTATGTATTCAATGTGAAACATCAAGCACAATAAAAATAACAGAATTCCAGTTTGTATTTTGCATAATTTATAACATGACATATTGAGTTTGCACTGAGTTGCACAGTAATACAGTCATATTTTCTGAATTGCCTGAAATGTTTTGCCCATATTTGTTGGTTTAGCACCATTATGATTTCACAATCTGGTGGTGGATCATTATCAGCACTGCAATGTATTTGTTTGTGTTTTGCTAGTATGAGTGGATTGGACCGAAAACTGACTATTCGGCCAAAATGTTCATATACCACCATCCTGTGTGCACTGACGATGGGCTATAGGCTAACACAGAGCTGCTGATCCATTCATACCATAAAAAACACACTACACAAGTAATAACAGAATGATCCACCATCCAAGTAGTGCAGAGTAAAGGGGACAAATAAAACATGTAAAGAAACAGATGGACTTCAGTCTGTATATGTAGAACTACAAATTGATTCTGTGTGGTAAGTGGAACTAATAAAATGGACAGTGAGTGTGGAAGCAATGAGGTGTATATTTCATTAGTTATTATACGGATCTTGTTTGCCTGTTAATAGAAAACAAAGCTTTTCTCTGTGTTGGCTTGCACAGTGCTGCCTTGCACGGAGCCTTGAATTGACCTCTGTCAAACACCTTTGAGATGAACTGAAATGCCGTCACTGAGCCAGGACTTAATGGCCCCATTTTCACTGTGAAAAACTTCAGAACAATAATGACTGTTGTAGCAGCAAAGAGGGACAGACTCCATACTAATGTTTTGTAAGTAATGTTTTGATGACAAAAACTACAGCTCATATAAATACCCTATTCATTTTTGCAGTAGTTTCTAAAGTACCCTATCCAGCCCACCCCATTTGATAGCTACTGTAATAGAGCATGTGACTATACAGTGTTAGGGAAAGAAATCAGATCATTACAGAGACCCGCATCTGGTTTCCTTAGTTCTTTGTTTTAGGATAAATAAAGTTGAAGGTGGTGTACAATCACAGTTCCAATGAAGTTGGGACGTTGTGCAAAACATAAAAACAAACAGAATGTGATGATTTACAAATCCTTTTCAACCAATATTCAATTTAATACACTACAAAGACTGTAGGTATTTACATATTGTTGAGTGATTCTTCAATTGGGGGCTCATTTTACCTTAAAAAAATTAAATTAGTAGCAATTTTGTTTTCATTATGCCAAGATAATACAACTTTAGCTGTATTTAACTTAAGTTGTATGTGTAATTAAATATACATAATTTAGAAAGAGCAATTGTACTTTTTCAGGAGAAAAGTATGAACTTTTACTAAATATTACATGAATCTTATGTGGACTTTTTTGTAACAAAAATTCTTTAACAGTGTAAATAGTAATTATGCTGAATAAAGGTATTCGTAATCAGATAGGTATATATGTTAAAATGAATTAAATTTTATTCACATCAAAATGGTAGTTTTCTCTCATGACTGTTGTGCTCCTTTGTCTCCTTGTCCCTTTGTTTCCATGGTTATGATGAAAATGTTGCCTTCAAATAATTCACTACAGAAATCATAGACTGTTACTGTAATTATAGTAAGGATCGAGATGATAATGTTTTGTTCAAAAAGATGGAAAACTTGCATAAATATGAACAAAAATCTTACAATCTGTGCCAGGTTATCAAAACAGACTTTGTGATATTTTAATGAAGTGTTTCCAACATGCCTTTATGAACTGGGAACATAAAAAAAGTTCTTCTAACTGAAGAATCATTCTATGATAGTTCAGAAGAACAGGGTGTCCATGAAAATGTACACAATGTGAAGGGCCAGCATTTTTAACACCTCATGTCAGATGACATTTAACCATAACATTTGCTGGTTCGTTAACGAAATTTTGAAGTTACGAGTTTTCATAATACCATAAACAGTGCTGATTTTACCTTAAGCATTGTGTATAGTTTTGGAGACACTGTAATACAAAAACGCTTGTTTAAGATTTGCAAAACTCTAATTCTATTGAGTCGTTACGCCAGACCATCTGGTGGCGCTAATGAGTCTACGAACTGGAGAAGGAAAATTGTATGTATTGTCTTCCGTATTCTTGTGTGTTGCTGTGCAGTTTACTTAGAAAGAAATGTAAGTACTGTATTTATTGCAACGTTATTATGTGTAACTTTAACACTGTCCTGTGAAATATTTGTCTGTTTGGCTTGTAAGAGCAAGATAACTTGTTTTAAGATGTTTTAAGTAATGCTCTGTTTAAATATCCAACTAGCTAGCGTCACTGACTAGCAATTTACTAGCCTCAAAACTAGGGCTGCGTCCCAAATCTAATCGTACAATAGGGAATTTGCAGGATAGTACAGAACTGCTGTGGCACGAGCTATTCCACTGTATTATAAGGTAGTATTAGTGAATGAATCTGGTTGCTCACGTGATTAGCAATGTGCCCTCAGATTATAATATCCCCGGCTTGATTCCGATCTGGACATGTGTGGAGTTTGCATGTTCTCCTCAGGTCTCATTCCTCTGGGTTCTCCAGTTTTCTCACACATTCCAAAGACATGCATTAAAACCAGTTTGTTGTCTCTGAAGTGTCCCTGTGAAGTCAGTTTTATTCATACAGCGCCTTTTACATTTGAGCATTGTCTCAAAGCAGCTTCATAAAGTTATATTATGTTATAAAGCCAATCCCAACCCGATTAAACCTAGGACTACAGTGCCAGTAAAACTCATTAAACGCTGTAAGGAAGAAACCTTTTGGGAACCAAGACTCAAAAAGGGACCCATCCTTCTTGGGTGGCTTAATGTTAATTGTAAGAATCACTTGGTACTCAATACTCAATTGAGTTTGCTTAATACAACAACTTTATTTGACTTTTCATTTGCTTTTCTGACAGTCTTGTCTAATGGAATAAAATCAAGTTCTTCTTTTTTATTCTCTTTATATTCATTTTTAAAAGTCCTCTAATTTTTATGATCAGTGGTTACTGATTAAGAGCACAGAGTTTTTTAACAATCACTGATGTCATGTGCAGCATGAAACTCCGGCAGCATAGCTAGAAAGAGGAGAACCAGAAGGTAACAAACCCACGATCACGTGAGACATGGCAATCAACAAACCTGAGTGATCGCACTAAGGGAGCAAGAAGACAGCAACCCAGAATCCCAGATCACCATAAATCTATTTAACTGTGAACCCCCAGCTCTGCTCTTAGTCTAAGGCAAGGTGCATGAGTCAAGATCAGAAGCATAGCCCAGCCAGACCACCCACCGGACACTCCTGGCCAAAGGTCAGGAAATGACAAGGCAGGCAGACCAGACGTGATCTCAGACTCCGGCCCCAGTAATCAGAGCCATGAATCCCAGTCTAAATCTAACCAAATACCTGCGTAAATAAGAATGTTTTAAGCCTAGACTTAAACTTTCGAATTAAAGTGGGGAGTTTAATCCATAGTTTGGGGGGGGGGGCATAAGTATGAGAATGTTTTTCATCCTTCTGTGGCTTTTTAAATTCTAGGAACTGAAAGAAGTCCTGCACTTTGTGAACGAAGTAGATGAGCTGGATTGTAAGACTCTAATAAGAGCTCACTCAGATAATGTGGAGTCAATCAGTGCAGAATTTAACTGGTAACCAGTGTATAGATGACAGAACAGGACTGATATGATCAAATTTTGTAGTTCTAGTTAGTACTCGAGCTGCTGCCTTCTGCACTAGTTAACGTTTAATTAGATTTACTAAAAAAAAAATAAACGTTACAGTAATCCAACCTCAAGGTTATAAATGCATGAACCAGTTTGTGTGTTCTAACTTGGACTAGAGACTGTTTTCAATTGATGTGTTTAGAGACTTTTTTTGCAAGTTACGTTTCTTTAACTTGTAACACGCTATAAATAGAATCTGTATGTGCCTGTATTGTAAATAGTACTGCTTTCTTTGTCCCCCTCACGTCATGTAAATTCTCTTATCCATAAAAATTACATAAACTGGTTTTAAGTAACGGTACATTACTATATTTTATAATTAATGTACATTTTTCACAAGGTGAAAGGCATATACAGACATATACAAACTTCTGCTCATGGATTAGCAAAATTGGCTGTTGATGTAACTAGCTGTTTCTGGTTGCAGTGGTTAAAAGACAGATTTTTATTTCTTATTAGAATTCATTACAATTTTTATGATCTTGGCTGTTACAACGAAAGTTGATTGGCTGGACATGTGGGCTTAAAGCCAGCATATGAACAAGTGGGCTCTCAAAATAGTCCGATCTGTGTTGCCTAGCTGATGAATAATCCTTCTTTGCAGATGTCTTCTGGTGCTTTGTTTCCAAGTTTGGTGTCTGGGTCACGTGGCTCATCAAGCAAGTACCTGGTGGAGTTCCGTGCTGGGAAAATGACCTTGAAAGGAAGTGTTGTGACCCCTGACAAGCGCAAAGGTCAAGTTTATATTCAGCAGACTGATGATTCACTCATTCACTTCTGCTGGAAGGACAGGACGACTGGAAATGTCGAAGATGTTAGTATTAAGCTGCATAGTATGTCAGTTACTGAAAGATGCAATATAAACATGAATATAAATTATATAAACCAGTAATACTGTATATGTAGTATAATATAGGTGCTTAATATATCATGCTTTTTGAATATGCTTTAATCTGTAATAAAATATCACATTAATGAATTCCTATGAATTATATTGATTGTACACATACTCAGTAATATATGGTGTTTCAGCTGCACCCTGATAAGCACTCTTGCTGAAGTTGGAACTCTCCATGTCCATGTATTGATTTCCCCTTTTTTTTTTTTTTTTTTGAAGGATTTGATTATTTTTCCAGATGACTGTGAGTTTAAGAGGGTCAATCAGTGCACAACGGGGCGTGTGTATGTGCTCAAGTTTAAAGCAGGTTCCAAGCGACTGTTCTTTTGGATGCAGGTGTGTAAATTCATGATTATTGAAGATCCCAAAGATATACACTCACCGGCCACTTTACTAGGTACAGCCTCCTAGTACCAGCTTGGACCGCACGTTTGCCTTTATAACTGCTTCAGTTCTTTGTGGCATAGATTTATCAAGGTTCTGGAAACATTCCTCAGAGATTTTTGTCAATATCGAAAAAATAGTGTCATACAGTTGCTGCAGATGTGTTGGATTCACATCCAGTGGTCCCATTATTTGATTGAGATCTGGTCACTGTGCAGGACATTATGTTTGAGAAACCAGGTAGGCATTTAAAGGTTTGTCAAGAAAATACCCCCACACTATTATACCATTATAATCAAGTTTAAGATGCATCCATGCTTTAAGTTGTTTACAAGATAATTTAATTCTGCTATCCAAATGCTGAAGCGGGAATAAAATTCTAATATTCTAATAGCTCGAACCAGTCTGGCCATTCTTCGCAGACCTGTGGCATCAAAATTTACTTTATGCAAGACTGTAGGTCACTGGATATTTTCTCTTTTCTGAGAATTCTGTGTAAAAACTAGAGATAGCTGTGTGTGAGAATCTCAGCTGATCAGCACTTTCTGAAATACTAACCAACAACCATGTCATGGTCAAAAACACTTAAATCAACTTTCTCCCCAATTCTGATGAATGGTTTGGACTTTAGCAGGTCACCTTAATGTCTAAATGCATTGAGTCGCTGTCATGTGGCTGTTTAGATATTTGTGTCAACAAGCAGTTGAACATGTGCACATATAATGTGACTGGTGAGTGTATAATGTCACTGTATTGAGCATTTTGTCTAAATATTTATGTAGGAGCCCAAAACAGATAAAGATGATGAGTACTGCCGGAAAGTGAATGAATATCTGAATAATCCGCCCATGCCTGGTGCCCTTGGAGGTGGTGGAGGCAGCGGTCATGAGCTTTCAGCACTAGGAGGTGTTTATTCATTAATACACTGAAACTGTGTTTATAATGTATTAATACACTAAAATGTTTATACCTCCTGCATGATCTACTCACCATGAATAAGGAGTACATTACAAAATTGCCTCATTTGCAACAGGTGAAGGTGGCTTGCAGAGTCTTTTGGGTAATATGAGCCATAACCAGTTGATGCAGTTGATTGGACCAACTGGACTTGGAGGACTTGGTGAGTAACTGCCTTTATTTAATATCAATGACTGTGCACTGTGATGGTCATCTCATTACTTAGTCTTTTTCATGCAAACATGATTAGAAATCAGATCAGGACTGCATAGAATTGTGTAAAAATTAATCCTGTGGTTATTTTTTGCCCTTTTTGTGCCATGTGCAGGGGGTCTGGGTGCTTTAGCCGGGCCTGGACTTGCCAGCTTGTTGGGAGGTAGTGTTCCAGCAACCAGCAGCTCATCATCCAGGTAAAATGAGAGCTTATTAATGAATTCCCTAAATGATTAGTAGATGAACATTGAAACTTATTGGCAAGTTTGATGCACCCTCTATAGCATGCACTTCTAGGCAGAAGAAACATCCATTCATTAATTAGCTCATCTTTATTCCCTCTGAAACCAGTTCACGAGGGCCTAACCAGCAGCACAGGGTGCAAGATGTGAACCTGCATTAGATAGGGCATCAGTCCATCGCAAGGTGCAAACCTACACACAGGAACACTTGATGCTAGTTAACCTAATGCATGCCTTTGGAATGTGGGATTAAACTAGTACCTAGTAAAGACAGATGTAGGGGAAATCATGCAAACTCTTTACATGCTGGACAGGTAATCGAACCAAACCTCTAGAGCTGTGTGGCCACTGAGGCCCAAGTCAACATGACGGTTTCAAAACAAAAAACACAATCTAACTGCTTTTTTTTAAGCTTTTTGCTTTTGAGTTTATAGGTGATAATTTATTGTTGGTTCCAGTGTCTACAAAACAACAGTCTTCAGCATTTATAGAGGCTACTTTATTAAACATCCAAACAGCAGTAGTGAGTCAAACAAGAGGATGAACGAGAATGATTAAACCTTTTTCAGTTAACAGACAGGCCCCAAATGCTACAGCATTGCCTAACAACAGTGTTTGCATCAAGCACGGCTTTCAATACAGTCCTGCTTGCACAGATGGTGAGCAGAAGCTCTCGTACTACAATATGGACAGATCAGAAAAAAACATTGCAGATTAATCCTGATATCTGCTTTATCTTGCTTATTGTGGGCTAAAAAAATCCAGAGTGAATTACAGGAAAAACTTTACATTTGTTGTTTGTCATATTTTTTCTGATCTCCATTCCATATTTGTGAAAAACACTTGTAACTTTCAAATAAATAACAGACTAAACCAAACCATCATCCCAAGATACCACATAGTTCACACCCGACTGACGCATAAGCACCTGCTCACCGATGAAGACAGCTCGAACTTTCTACTCTGCCAAGCAGTGCTGACAATTAAGCGCATTCCATTAGAATTGCCAGTGCTGACTGTTGTGAGATGGAAATCATTTAATGATATCAATATAAATGATTAATTTAAGCATTTTTATCATATGAATGTGAAGCATTTTATGTAATATGTACATGGTGATGACATAAAATATAGCTATATACTATACGTAGCTTGCCGTGATGATTAAAAAAAAAAAAATGACACATTACATTTACAGCATTTAACAGACGCCCTTATCTGGAGCGAATTGCAATTAATACAGTCATACAATACAAGCAGTTGTGGGTTAAGGGCCTTGCTCAGGAATCCGACTGTGGTAGCCTGGCAGAGGTGGGATTTGAACCCTGGACCTTCTGGTCCATAGTCCAATACCTTATCCCCTGGGCTACCACAGACACCTATGGGTGAGTACCCAGAGTAACCCCCTGCAGACATGCAGACTCTACACAGAAAGGATCTAAGACGCTACACCCACTGTGCTTTACATATGGCATATTTAGCAATGCAATATGGAATACAGTAGGGTATCAGGCATTGCCTAAAGAGCCAAGTTACTGCAGTGCTTCTCATACCTTGATTTATTTAACATCGACCGCCATATATTATTTTCTAACCTTTTAAGATGGGTAAAATCATTTCATTGTAACACTGTGTGCAGTGCATTGATTCACTCAGCCCCTCCTTAACCCATGTGCTTGCTTGTACTTTCTCTCTCACACAAGCATCTTTGGAATTAAGTCTTTGTGACAGCATAACATATTTCCTGCTATATTTACCCCATGGGTATTTATTTCAGAATGAAGCAGGGAACTGACCGAGAAATGAGTGAATTTATCTTTCTCTACAGCGTTGCACAGATGCAATATTATAAAAGATAGAAACTCACTTTCCAAAAGAAACTAATCTGCAGCTGTTCAGTGATCCAAGCACAGTTTTTGTGCTGCAAAGTACAGATAGATTGAATGGAATTAACCAGTGGCAAGACCTGCACCTTACCGTCATCTTCCTGTTTATAAGGAGAGCAATATCAGCCAAACGTTGCTCTGTGTTTAATCAGTCTTGCATCAGAGACTGCGTTGGTGTGTTACAACTGCTGTAATACAAATGCTAGTGTATCTGACAAGGTAATGCAATACATGGGTACATGGGTTAATTACCGTATTAATATGGATAAGTGTATAATATTGTATAACATTGTCTGAATGGACATTATGCTGTGCATAAATGTGTACCCGTTCTTCAAGGCCTTATTTCTCCTTAGATACTCTGCGGTCTTAACACCCATGAGTAAACATGTTGACCTAGTCCTATCAGTATTGAGCTTTGTGAATATGCTCTACATTTCTCAGAAGACTGAATATAATTTGTATTCTTTCCTCTCTGCAAGCTCTCGCAGCCAGTCCACAGCCGCCACTCCATCATCCACATCAGGAGCTACAAGAATCAGCTCCTCCCAAGTTCCAACCACCCTCACCACTCCTTCTGCCACCACTGGAGCCTCTCCCATAACCACGCCAACCACCCCTGCTGCTCCGTCTGCCCCTGCCGGAGTTACTAGCCCCATCCAGCTCAGTGACCTGCAGAACATCCTGGCAACTATGAATGTACCTACAGCTGGCCAAGGAGGTCTACATTTTAAAGAATCTTTAGAAAAAAGTTATCTTGTCAGGTATTTTAAATGTATACACGGTACTGTGCAAAAGTCCTAAGCCTTCTCTATTTTTCAGTTTGTATTCTGTTTATTTTTTATTTATATTTAGTGGTCACTACTCTTTGTAGTTCTGCAATTACAGACTATAATGCATCTGTTTCTCTACATCCTGTAGTTCTCTATAGTATTTTTTAGAACTTCCATTGTCTAAGAGTCAGGACCCCTGTAGGACCAAAACAGATCAGGTGGCTCATTCTCAGCACTGACGTTGTGGTGGTGTGTTAGGGTGCACTGGTTTAACTGGTACAACTGGACATGGCACAGTAATGCTTCTTGGGTTAAAACACTTCACTCACAGTGCACTGTATTAGATACATTATTATTGCTGTAAATATGATGTAAAGTCAGAGGTAGTAGATCTTCTGTTTGTGTTAGTCATGCTCTGTTCCATCAGTGCTCACAGGATGCTGGTGGCTGGATATTTTTGGTAGGCTAACTATTTTAATTCCAGCAATGAGCACAAACACAGCAAACACGAACACACCACTACCACATCATTAGCCGACTTGCCATCTGATGGATTACAAAATGTTGGTACGAAAAATATGAATTAACCTTTGCACCTCATTCTGTTGTAAAATCTTTATTGATATTTTGTTGCCCCCCCCCCCCAAATGTTGGCTTTTTTCCATTCAAGTATTTCTTTGTGCATTTTTAACATACGCAAAAACTTTGTGGGTAGAAAACCCGCTATTGTCATTGAAGTGCTGAAAATTATCCACTATTCACAAATAGTAACTATTCTGTGGGGGTCCTGATCAGTGGAGACTAAAAGTATGCAGAGAATCAGATGAGCAGATGTCTGTAATTGTACAACTGCAAAGTGCAGTGACCACTAAAATATAAAGAATAAGAATATAAGAAAAATATAGAATGCCTGTTGCACAGTACTGTAAAGCTGAAATCAGTCATTGGCCTAATAAAGCTTTTCTTATCTTTTCTTTGAACAGTTGATCTCGCTAGTGTTTTAACACCAGAGATCATGGCCCCAATCTTGGCAAACGCAGAAGTTCAGCAAAGGTTGCTCCCCTTCCTTCCATCCGGAGAGACTCTGCCCCAGAGCACAGATGAGCTCCAAAGCACACTCTCCTCACCACAGTTTCAGCAGGTCTGACTCTCACATAGGTCATGAGTTAATGGTCAAAGCCTTGTCTGAATACAACAAAGAAGAAAGGCAGAGACAAAACACTTTAGCTCAGTCATGACACACTGGTGCAGAGAATGACGAAAGATGAAGTCAGCTATTTTAAGTAAGAATAATGAACAGTCCTCATTAAACCCCTGACAGCTATCAGTAAATTATCTAGCGAAAAAGACCAACACTGGTTTTCCCGACATCTCAGATCTTGTATATGAAAATTGGGGAAAAGGCACATGATATACAGTAAGCGTGTGTATCTGCCTGGTCACTTCCAAAAGCTCTCCAGCATCCCAGAGCTGCAGCCTAAGCAGCATTTGTTTTGGGTTTGTTGTTTTGGAAAATTGAGGGAGGGGCAGTTTTAGCTTGAATGTTTTGGACATGCCAAACAGCTAGCTTTAGGTAACCATTGCTGTCCTCGTGGGCAGGATTCGGTGTCTCAGGAACATGCCCTGGGTGTGAAAATTTGAGCAGTATTTAATCTCAGTGATTCTTGATCCTTGAATCCTGTTTTGAAACAGGATTCAATTGAAATAAATTGAAATATCAATTTATTCCATATTGAGTTAGCTGATCAATTCACTAGGATGTGTGCATTTAAAGTCTTGGTGTGGAATTATAACATTTAAGAATTAAAAAAAAAACTTGATTGGTTGGTTTCATATATGCTTCAATTGAATAATTCACAATTTACATACATATTTCTCTGTTTCTTTTATTCAGGCTATGAGTTTGTTCAGTAGTGCTTTAGCATCAGGACAGTTGGGACCACTGATGCATCAGTTTGGGTTACCTGAAGAAGCTGTAGATGCAGCTAATAAAGGAGGTAAGTGCACAGTGTGTGTATTTAGCATTCTGTAACACATACATAAACTCACTGAGCACTTTAAGAACACACGTACACCTGCTCATTCATGAAATTATCTATCCAGCTAATCAAAGTGGCTCATGGCCAAAAGATTTGAGAATGATACAAATATTATATTTTCACATGATCTGCTGCCCTCTGGTTTTCATGTGTGTTTGTTAGATGTTTTTATCACATACAGAAATATAATTGCAATCATATTATGAGTAACAAAAGCTTTTATTGACAGTTAGAATG
>JAUZST010041611.1:0-26637 GCA_034779995.1 Parotocinclus haroldoi
TAGGGAGAAAACGAAAACACAACACTAAGGGATCGGGGTAAAATAACTGACCGCGGCGAACAAAGTAAAAAGGGCTCACAGTGCTAACCCTAACACATTCAGCACCAAAAATATTAGTACCTGACCAGTAGTGTTGATCAGTATGGACTGGTTTACATAGCTACAGTTTATCTGTTTATCGAAAGGGGTAGCACTCTCTTGTCATCCAGGAAACCCAGATTCATCTGTTAGACTGCCAGACGGTGAAGCGTGAGTCATAACTCAAAGAAGGCTTGTGTGTGGCTGCTTGACTATTGATGTCCAAAGGGACTGTGGTGGCCTAGTGGTTATGGTACTGGACTATGGAACAGAAGGCTCAAGGTTCAAATCCCACATCTGCCACAGATAGGTCCCTGAACAAGGCTCTTAAACCCTAAGTTGCTTGGATTTTAAGAATGTTTCAATTGTAAGTCTCTCTGGAAAAGGGTGTCTGCTAAATGCTGTAAATGTAAATGCTTAGCTCCTGCAGTGAGTGCTGCAATTCAGGACAGTTAATTTGAAAGAGTTACTGCTTCATGACTTGAATTCTTGCTCTTAGACATTTTTATATCAAAATGACAGAAACTACAGGTGACTAGCTCTTGGAGTGCAGAAATGTGCTGTCTTGTAAGAAAGATAACTTCCCACTCTGGTGCGACAGAAATGTTTAGTGTAACCTGTTTTAGTGTAACTATTATGAAACTATGCTGGTCACAAAAATTAGGGACGTTAGCTACCGCACAAGTCACAAACAAAGATGACTTAAAAAAGAAGAAAAATGGTTAAATGGTTTGGATCTCACAGGTCAGAAGCAGAATTGTGCAGTTACAAGAATTTTGCAGCCACCTTAAACCAATTCAGACACACTGCAAGCTTCATATGCCCAGTTGTGCCTTATTTAAAGATAAGTGCATGGTGACACGGTCTTACTGAGGCAGTTGCTTACTTCAAGGTAAAAGGTATGCTTCCCATCTCTGCAGTGGAGCATGACGATTTTGAAAGACTGATATAAAATCTCTTGACTCACAATGCGAATTGCCCATTTGCAATTACTTTGCACAAGAAGTGCTGCCTAACATATACACACAACTCAGACATAGCCTTTATGACCAGCTCACTAAAATAAAACATTTTGCACCACTGATATGATGGTCAAGCTGTACGTGCAAGCCATATTTAAGTGTAACTGTTCATTTCCCTGAAGAATGGGAGATTGAAAGTGCATACCACATGCATGCCAGAATCACACTGGGGAAGCTGAACACTAGCCGAAACCTTACAAGCACGACAAAGCACGGTTACAACGTGAGCAACATTGTCACAGCGGTGAAATTGCTAAAGTGGAAAAGGATGCTTTTGGCATTGGCTTCATTTGGCAATTGGTAAGTGCACGTTTTAAAACATTTACAGTAACTGAGTGAGTGTAATATTTATCAAACCCGAATAAGCAATAAAATGAAAGTTTAAAATTGTTGTTAACCTTTATAGGAAATAATGTCAGTTAAATATGTGGCTTATTTCACATCTGTTTGTACAAAAAGGTATAAATTGTAAAATGTCCTTAGTTTAGTCATTTTTCAGACAAAGCATATCAAGATATGGATATGATTTTTTGTTCATATCATCCAGCCCTAGCCCTCTCTCCGTTATATTCATCTGTAGATGCTGTAAAGCATTCTGCCAAGTAAAATAATATTACATAAACATAAATCATTTTGCACTCAGATCATATGAGGCAATATGTGCAAGTGCTCATATTTATAATCAATGTTTAGGATATAATTCTTTCTCTCTTTCTCTCTCTCTCTCTCTCTCTCTCTCTCTCTCGTTCACTCACTCAATTTCTGGACATGCAGATTTTGTAGCTTGATGTTACTTTGCAGCATTTCACTTCTTTAAAATAAAAATACAGGACAAAATCCATACTGATGTTCTGAATGTTCTTTATTGTTCTTGAAGGGACAGCATTATAGTTTCAGTGGTGGTCTATCTGGATGATGGTGTGCTCAGTGTGCTGATTCATGCAAGCATAGTCTGGCTGGTTTCAGTTACTCAGAGGAATGGTTAAAGACGTGCTGAGAAGAATAGATGGCTATTTACGTTCAGTTTCATTCAGAGGTGTTGACAGTTTTACCCTAGTCACAGAGGCTACTGTTGTGTATTATTATGAGCACATGTATTGTTACTGATACAATGATTACATATGACAGTGTTTTTATCAACTGGTAAATGTGTTTTGTAGGGTGTGTAACATATTATTATAAAGTCACACTGTACCAGTAAAATAGTGTGCTTTTGTGTTTTAATGGTCCTTGTGGTGTAAGGTTTTTTTATTTATTGTTAGTGCTCAGGTGTGTGTCGACCTCTAGAGATTGTGGGCTCAGAGTCTTCAGTGTTTTGCAGTGTACTATATATAGGACTTATTGTCACCTAAGATTAACAGAGCACTATACACCCCAAGGTACAATTATGAACAACAATATATTCACATGATGTATTCTAACTATTATAATGATTAAGAATTACTTATGAATTACTTCCTTTGGTGTTCGTTTTGGGGTGGGGGGTCGGGGGTTTGTGAAAGAGTTTTACTAGTGTTAGTAAGTTTCAATTGTGTTAATGAACTAATTACACGTTAACATTAGAATTATCCTTCATTAAATTTAATTTTGTTTATTCAGCATTACTTGATTATGTCTATATGTATATATAGACATTAATGATTACAATAATCATATTTATTTATAATTGCTGAGAACTGTTTAGGTGTATGTTGTTTTATTTGTCCAGGCCAGGTCATGACCCCACAACAGAGAAGCAAATGTGGAATTAAGTCTTTGTGAGTATGTGTTTGTGTATTCACCTGCTCTGCAGGTGTGATGCCTCACCCTTATGTTTAACAAAAATGCAGTCTTCCATTATCTATGTTTTAAATCATGGCTCATGACCAAATAAAGGGTTATTATAGCTACCTCCAGCTTGATTTTCTTTCTTATTTCTTCGCTCCTCTCTTTTCTTCTCCTCTCCTCACTGCACAGCACCTGTGTTTAAGCAGGCATATTAAGAATACCTCACATACCTGTGGTCTGAATGGGCTGCATTCATCACTGCTCTCCTTCTCAGAAGCTCAGTCTGGACAGTGCCTAATATGTTTGGTGTGTGCACAGTAGATCTGAGAATATGTGTGCTTTCCAGTGATGTGTATACCTATGCTCATATCAGTGCAAGCTACTGATGAAAATATTTACAGCCACTGCACAAGAAGCTCAGCTGGTATACCATCACAGACACATTTGTATTTTCACAATTAATAAACTGCATTAAAAAAAACTGCTGTTTGATCAAGCCAGGCCTTCATTTTCCTACTATTTGTTTTGTAATATGTCATTAGGAACAGTTTTTAATTTGGTATATATCTGTTGGGTTGCTGTTAATAACAACATAATTTTGGTGTGTTATTTTGTTCACAGACTTTAGCATTATACACAAAGTGTGCAGTTATGGCGGTAAATGTATTAGACAACACGAATTAGACTGCGTGAGCTGTTTGAATAGCGTAATTCTTATTGTAAGTGCAGAATAGTTGAAGGGCAATACGGTGGTGCAGTGGTTAGCTTTGTTGCCTCACAGTTCTGAGATCCCCGATTTAATCCTGACCCCATGGATGTTAAATGATGCATACATGTGGGCCACACAAGTAGCCACAGTAAGGCAACTGAGCGTGATTTTCAGCTCTCACACATTGGGCTCACATCAGAATAATGAGTCTAGACTGAACTAAGTTATTGATTAAAGTCTATTTGTAGAGACAGTTCATGTATATGGCTATGATCTGCTTCTTATTGGTGAGAATTATGCTATCAAACCTTTTGCTTCTCTGATTTGGAGGCCAAATGCATTCAATAAATTGATTTTTAAGGACAAAGCCAGTCTGTCCTTATCGTTTTGTTTACTTTTATATGTCTAAAGCATAACCTTTCATAGATTAAAACAGTTACCTAAATGTGTACATTGGTAAATTGGAGTCTGATTCTGCTTATAAGAATGGCATGTTTGTTTCAGTGTTACTTTATGTCAAGTTTTCTGTGGTTTGAGATTGTGGAAAAAGATCCCCAGCATTTACTCAGTCAATCAGATCTGTGAGGCAACACTGGCTGTCCTAGGTTTTTGGAAGGCATGGTGGTCTGGGCACAGTGGTGAAAGTAGTCTGGGTGAAAGGAAGAATGTGTGAAGGGAAAGTCTGGAGTGTAATCATAATCGTATTTGATGATCAAATTTGCAAAAAGGGTCTGTGTGGCCTGCAGCTATAACTGCATTGTTTCTGGAATTCTGTAGGCACTCTTATGTGGTTTTGATGTCTGGGTTCTTGGCCTAATCCTGTCAGATCTTTTGTGTGGTGTGTCACATCTGGCACAGTGATTATAACAGACTTGTCCCAACCAGACTTCGATATGAACCCTTTTATCTGAGAGTGAAAGCTGTGATCACAAGAAAAAGTCATACCTGGTACTTGCACAAGGATACATTTTATATGTACCATCCTTTTTAACTACCCAATTTGCTCCAATTTGCTTTGTTAATGAAGTGCATAGTGTTCAGAAACTAATTTAGATTTTGACATCGACTTTGATACCGATACTAACTAATGTTTAACAAATGCACATAGCAAACTCATACTATGGCAAAAAATTCCGACACACATTTTGAAATTATATGAATTTACTGTGACCTGAACATAAACACTTAAAAAGTGATTCTAGACTGATTTAATAGATAGTTTACTAGCATGTTTTAACATGCTAACATATTTTGCAACAGCACCTATTCTTTTTCAAGCATTACAAGCTTTCATGTTATTGAAGGCCTCAGTGAATTAACAAGGGACATATGATCATGGCCAAACAGCAGGGTCAGAGCATCTTTTAAAAACAGCAAGTCTATTAAGGTGTTCCTTGTCAGCAGTGGGAAGTTTCCTACCATGCAGCTTTCCCTGCTGAGTGTGGGGGATGCATAGTTATAGACCATTTGGAGTGTTCCCCATGCTAATCCCTTCCCATTGTCAAAATCAATGACAATGGTCTTATGAATGTCCGAACTGGGATATGTAACTATGTAAGACTGTTGTCTGGTTCTATTCTCTTTTTTGTCACAAGAACACTGTGCACGGTTTACCTGCAGAAGTGGTGGCACTGGCATCCGTTGTGGGAAGAATTACAAGCCAAATGTGTTGTTCTGGGTAATGTTCTGCCAGGATATCCTGGGTCCAGGCATTCATGTGGACATTAATTTGACTTAGTACACATATAGTGTTTGCTTGATAGGTGTATAATACACTGCATAACAATGTAGTCTAATTTTGTTGGATCTTTAGCAAATTAATTTTTAGCAAAGGTACAACCACTAACCCAGCCCATAAACAAAAAATTATATACATTACATTTCACTGTAACTCTGAGACTATTTTGACCACATAGTAGAAGTCTATGAAAGTACTGTTCCTTTCTGTAAGATAAGTAACCTCAGTGGGACTCCCATTAAGATTTGGCCTGGCTTAGTTTTTCCATTGCTCAAAGTTTTAAAATAACTTCTTCACAAGTTCTCAAATTTCAGGCAGATTAAATGAGAACTTTAAAAATATTTTGGTCTTTGGTTAGTTTTTTTAAGCTGGCATTGTTATTTACATTTTCTTTATTTACTGGTTTTGTTTACTTTGTGGTTGGCACCTATGTTTTGCACCACTTCCCCTCTTGTACTTTCATAATTCAGTGTGCATAATCCAGTGTGATTGTTTACAGCAGGCTTGATCCCTTGTGCATATGGGTAACATATTGGGACACTGCAGGTGTACTGAATGCATGTTTTTAAGATATAGAAAGTTTACGTGTATTTATGTGTGTTAGAGGGAGAGACAGATGAAAAGAGTGAGAGATATCCATGGAAAAGAAAGTGCGAGAAGCCTGAAAAACTGTTTGGCCAAGCTGTTTGGAGTAGAGAAGAGAGTTAGAGGCTTGTGAATTTTAGGGTTTCCTGTCCAGCTGTAGCGCTGGCATACACTGAAAGAAAGTGACTCAGACCCTCACACAATACCTTACTTGTGCTGTGTCCAGGAGCTTAGGAATGCCACTCTTACTTTCATATGGCTGACAGAAGTTTGTTTTGGAATGGATGATATTATTCAACCCACTCCAGCCAGCATTTTTTTTACCCTCATCCTACCCTAGCCTCTGCATTTAGGACTGATTCTCGTACACATACCCAAAATAATCTTCAAAACAAAAGTTTGATATCCGGTTATTTTATAAGTATTTAATTGAAGTAAAAGTCTTCTAGTTCTTACATTTATGGACATCCCATCCTATTCACTTCATACTGTTCATGTATAAACAATATACACCATCAATTGCACCATGATGGAGGCAGTAGGAGGGACCGTGATGCTCTCTGGACAGTGTTAATAAGAATTAATATGTAAACATAGGACGTAAACATAGGACGTAAACATTGCTGAGAATCACGTGATCATAATGTGTGTGTGGCTCATCATCATCGTTTAAGGCATCACCACCATCCTCTTCCATTTATTTTATCATTCATTAATTACAGCTGTAAAAATCCATTAGCCATGTAATATGACTTGGACCAACTGATTCAGTTCATCATAGTATTTCCCATGTCTGTACAGTAGCAGTTGGATAAATATATCTCGAATATATTATAATTTTAGGCAAATATGACTGAGACTGAATGACAGATTGGAATGTAGCTTCATAAAATGTCTTATTCTACATATCCATTGGCAGCACCCTTTTTATTAAAATAGTGCTGCTACAGTCATTTTGTTATGGAAATGTGATTGGTAAAGGACACCTCCTGTTCCCAAAATAAGTCTTAGGAATTTTATTATCTTCCTACAGCCTACCTTTGTCCCACACACACTTTTTTGTTTCTGCCATTTACAAGGTTAAGTACAAATATTAGAACAGGGAAATCATTAAATGGTAAACTCCTTCATTTCAAAACTGGAGCTGGGTATTCATGTTCTAGATTCTTCCTACTATTTTCTTAAACCCAGTTTAACAAATCACCTAATTACAGGATTCACTATTTGGCAGCTGAATAGATTCCCTTGCATAAACAACGTCTGCATTATCTCTATCTCCATATGACATTTGATAACGTAAATGTGTTTGTGATTGTCTCTGTTACAGCTATAGGTAGAAAGCAAAAAGAATAGACAGATTCATATGTATAAAGAATATGGTGTTTGCTTTATCTGCATTCTGTAACATAATGAGAACTTCTGTTGTTTTAGCGTCTGAATTAATCTGATCCACATTCCAGTGTATACATTATTCTTGCCCCTTCTCTCAACGTTTATAGACTATTTATGAACCAGTGGTTTCTCACAAATTTGAGAGGTGGCAGATGCTGAGCTGAGTATAAACAAGTCAGAAATGCCTGGTAATTTTGTTCAGTAAGTTATAATTCCCTGCTGTCTTTGTGGTTTCCAGTGAAGTATAACTGGGAGGAGCCCTGCTGGGTTTATATGTCTCTAGTTAAAATAGACCTATTATTTAAAATGGGAACTCTTATGTTTGTGGGGGCTATATTTACAGTGACATCATTTATGCTGAAAGACATATTATTTAGTATTAAAATGTAAATGCTAATCTGATATTATTTCACTTCTTTGAATGGTTATGATAATGTATGTTTAGTGATTCAGTGTTCTGATTTTGGAATGAGTACAGTCTTTGAAAAAAATATCACTAAAGTAAAAAACCTGAAACATATGTGTGACAAGGATACCAGTTGGTTGCAAATAAATTAACTCTTTTCAGAGGTGCCATAAAATAGATTCAACAACAAGTTTCAACAGCCTTGTTAGATCTGTGTCGCAGTGGTGGTTATGACAGTCTTTATATGACACTTCAAATGAGAAACGTTGTGTGCTCTTGTAGGTGTTGGTCATCGATCAGCCTGACTTAGCTGAGGCATTATACCTGGATGAGCTTTCTTCCGGCGATTTCTCTGAGGATGATGAAGACTTCAATTCTGGCTCTGGTTCAGGTAAGCCTAACAGACATTGACACTGCTCACAAAAATTAGGGGAGATTTTTGTGAGCAGAGTATGAATATTTAAAACCTGCAACTTTGGTCAGGTTTTCTTTGAAGTATGGTTATTAACAAATTGTAGTTTTGCAAAGTGAAAACACAATGGGAGATCATTCAGCTTAGCAGTCAATCAGTGCCCCTCAATATCAAAGGCTCAAATTCCAATTATTAGTACATAATCTCCCACCCAGTGGAGGAGTTGCATAGAGTACCTTCATTAACTCTGGCAGATTTCACTGCAAGTGTAAACCGGCACAGACCAAGCTTGCTGCATCAGCCCCCCTTCATTGCTAGCACATTGGTGAATTAAATGTGTTGCTATTACAGCAGCTGAGGAAGTACTCCTGTGTGACCTTAAAAATAGCATTCACAGAAACAATCTGAACAATTATTAAAATTTAATTAGTCCATTACTAAGGTCGATAAGTGATCAGCCCTTTAGATTATTGTCATGAGTTGGACGTTGGCCTTGGGCCCATCTCTTTGGCACTTTGTTAGAGGAGCTAACAATACCTCATTACCCACTCTGGTATTTATAACCCAACATTCTTTCATTCCCTCCAAAGTCTTATAATTTAGCTCTCTGTCTGATCATCTGTACACGGATTACCCAGTTCAGCCGCTGGCAACTCCACATCATTAGTGTTCATCCTTCTACCTAGTCATTCCACTGACAATTTTGCACCACCTACTCATCTCTAGTCACCCCCAGGGACCACTTCATGATCAATATCGATCATGATCAATATTGTAATTTAGAACAGCACCTCTCAATGGCATACTAGTTACAACTCACTAGCTAGATAGGTAGCATAACATTTTTTAACAGCTGGTAGAAGCACTGTTGCTATAGTAGATTAAAGAACAAGATACAGATTGAGACTAAAGAGAATGAGAGTGGAGAAAAAATGAGGTGTGTCTGCAGTTTGGAAGTTTTGTGGTTTAAAAAAATCCCAGGCTATATATTGCAAAGTTTCTTGTGCTACTGTTGTTGCTGGTGGTAGTAACACTATCAGCTTAGTCCATAACCTCAGCAGAAAATATATTCTGAATACCTACGGTTTAGTATGTGATTACTATTGTCATAACATCAATCAATCAGTAGCACCAAAGAACCGGGGCAGCCAAAGAGTCAGACATCGCTTGAAGAGGCACTGCACGCATCAGGAAAAGAAGGCGATGGTACGATATTGTGAATGCAGTAACGTTCCATCTGTGCAAGGACAAGGTCCTGAAAAATGATTAAAACACTGGATTTGAGGCTTAAATTGATATATCTCTAAAAACTATATATATATATATATATACAGTACATAATTATTTATATATATATATATATATATACCATGATATACCAAGAATTAGCCACTTTTCATGTTTATGGTGGTAGTAGCTTCAGGCTAATTGGGTTATAATTGTCTGCAGGGTATGTGACGGTATTGACAGATTGAGAAGAGGTGGTACAGTGCAGTAAATGACTTGTTTGATGTGTGGAAAAAGGGTAACAAAGCAAATGTTAATGATTGGCAACAAATCATTGATTTGTAACTGCAGTGAACAACAGGAACTGCTGAGGGCAGTATCACTTCTGTTGTCTCCCATTACTACGTTCTGTGGTAATGAAGAAGAGCTTTTTTTTAAAAAGTCAAGAAAGATAAGTTTTGGTTTGTATTTCAATAATTTGCCTGATGCTTTATAGACATTATTTGTGATAAATACTTTCCATTAAAGGCTTAAACACACACATTACACTATATCTTTATTACATTTGTGCATATTTATTGACATTTGTGCAATTAAGATCTTAGACGATATGTATCATTTTAAGTCCCAACCAATATACAGCTAAAATAAACAGTTCAAATAACTTTTAGATAACTGCTGTAGATATTGTATTTAGCCTTAAATAATCTGAAGGTACCAGTGTTCACAAAAATTAGGGGATATTCAATTATGGGATATTTCATTTTGGAGTGTTCCTTCATGTTTGTGAGCAGTATATGTGAAGCTGCTGTAAGCAGGAATGCTGCCTGCTGGCTCACAGACAATAGACACAGTTTGGTGAGAGCACAGATGTTTCACCTGCACTCAAACACAGTCAGCCAAGACCACCATATTCATTCAGCAGACATCTGCTTCACAATCCCTACATTATTCATGACTTGGTTCTCTGTCTGACCTTTGACAAAGTAGATCCAAGGAATTACTTGAGTAAATGTGCTGTTTCCTGTAAAGATGCAACCAAAAATGATCCTTTGGGGAACAAAAAAGAAAAAAAAATACAAAAACTACTACAAGTAGTTTGTTTAATTGTTCATACGTTCATGATTAAGCTTATGTTTACACATGTATCATATACAGTGTTCTCTTATCTGTGACACATGCTGCTTGTTAGCTAGGCAATAGTCCTATGTAAATGGTAGTATTATCATATAATATGTTATAATGTAAAATGTTTTAATTAAAATTATTATAATATTAATAATGAATATTATCATATACATTTATACTGCCAAAGCTTTAGAGCTGTACTTGACCAAAACAAGAAAGACCATGATGAACCAACAGTCATTACTGTAATAATTTGCACTACATATACATAGGGAACAAATACAGTAATATGATGTTGAGACTGATACCAGGATAGTGTGACTGAACAAATAAAGTAATTAGCATTTTGTTTGTAATGACATTTAGGTATTAGTGTGGTTTTTAATATTATGATATAGTTAATAATTAAGAAATCATTTATGTTGGGGAGACAGATAAAAAAGAGCTGTTTAAGTCATTTGAGTTCAGTGGGATATATGGTGACATCACAAATCCAGCTTTCTTGGTAGCAATGTGCGAGTAAACAAACAAGAGACAGAAGGGGGTGGGTTGGGGGAGATATGTTAATCAGTTTCAGCTGCTGTGCACTACAGGAGCAACAATGAGACAACCACCAAAATAGGACCAGCTTAATAGGTGGATGGCTATTGTCCCTCCTTGTCTTTTTTGTCTGATTTTTTACCAGTTTTGTTGGCTAGGGTCAGCATCACTACTAGTACCATGGTGCTGTACCTGAATCTTACAAAGGTTGCACGGGTAGTCCAGCTCCTGCAGGATGGCACATGAATATGTGCTATTACCAGATCTGTCTCTCAGAGTATGGAAGAGATTCCAGGAGACAGGCGGTTACTCTAGGAGAGCTGGACAAGGCCGTAGAGAGTCCTTAACCCATCAGCAGTACCAGTATCTGCTCATTTCTAGGAGAAACAGGATGAACACTGCCAGTGGCTTACAAATTGACCAAAATGTCTGCCCAAACAATCAGAAAAAGGTTTCATGAGGGTGGCCTGAGGTGTGGAAAGGGTTGAGAAGGGTGGCCACTATGTCCTGTAGTGGGTCCTGTGCTCGCTGCCCAATATCTTTTGGTTTTGCCATAGAACCCCATAATTGGCAGATCCACTGGTGCCCTATGTTTTTCATAGATGAGAGCAGGTTTCACCTAAGCACATGTGAGAGACGTGATGTTGCCACCAGCAACATTATTCAGCATAACTGGTCTGATGGTGGGTCAGTGATGGTCTGTAGAGGCACACCCCTGGAAGGATGCGCAAACCTATACAGGCACAAACAAGCTAATTGCCACACTGGGACTTGTTGACTGTAACGAGTGTGTATGGTTGTAAGTGTATATGTGTATACTTTAAAACCTTTGGGTTTACATTATAATATTGCAGTATAAATTGATACATATTGTTTTTCCAAGCAACTGGACTGCTTTGATTTGTATCAGTATAGTAATACAGTATTTTAACACAGAATATGTTCACTGCTTATATTTGCAGGTTTCAGCATCACTGATGATGAGGAAATGTTGAACACACACAACATTAGGCCTACCCAGCAGCCCACCCAGATGAGTAACCCTGGTCTAGAGACCTCATCACTTATAGAAACAGATGTAGTCATGGACACCAGAGCTGAAGGAGATCTGGAGAAAGAGGTAAAAATATTGCATTTTTGCATATAAACAATACTGCACACTAATGACATAGTCCGGTGTTACTTTATGTTGGTGTTATTGATATCACTTGTCATAGTCTGGAAATGTAAATATTTCGCAATGTAGCAAAGGAAAATGCTGTCAACACAAATATGACATGTGATGCCCCAGTTTATGTCTGCGTCTGTCATCTCACTGCTCTGTATCCTGAATATTTTCCTTCAGTAAATATTATGTTTCATACTTGTTTTTCAACCTGAACATATAGCGTTATATAATGGGACAGTGGCAGTTTCTATTGTTTTGGCTGTACATTACAACATATTGCTGGGGGAATCAGATAAGGAAATTATATTTGCATCTATATGTATGTCCAGAATTATTGACAGCCAAAAATTCTAAGAGGTCAAAAAACCTAAATGAGCACAAAGTATGTGTTATTAGCACAACTATGTCTAGTATATTATGTAAGCCCAGTTTATTATCAGTAGCAGCACTGAGAGCAGGGAATCTGAGACACTTCACACTACAGAATCACTCCAGTTGATGCAGGTTTTGGGTCTCTGGAGTTTAGGTTAGGAGACTGGATTAGCAATTGGAAAACCTTTATTCTGTGGTCAATAAACAATTTTGTGTGGATATAGGATATTTGTTTTCACCTTGCTGGAAGATCAAATAACAGCCCAGTTGCAGCTTCTGGATGCAGCCAGTGTTTCATTAAAATGATCTTCTGAGGTTTCTTGTCCATGTTGATGTTTATTTTAACAATGTTCACAGGGCCTTTGTAGGAAACAAGTGTATTCGTCTTCTTTGCCCATGCTCTTTGTATAAATTGTTGCTTCCCTGACCATCCTTCTCACTATGCATGGTTTTAGGCTGTGTTAGGCTGTGTCACCAATGTGGTGGGTCAGCATAGTACATACTTTAGCTAAACCAAGTTGACATTCGCTTCTCTGGTTCTTTATACATTTTATACATTATGTTAATGCCTCTGCAATATATATGCAACACTACCTATTTATGTAAGATTAGCTGGCTATCATGCGTTACTGTTCCTCTTTTAGTTCTGAATATTGACATAAGTGTATTTGGTTTACTACTTACTCACCTATTGAATGTCAACAATATCCATGTCACTATTTGCCAGAGCCAAGACAAAGGCTGACTTAAGACAGCTATCTTGACCAACTTACTCACACAACTCTCATGATTTTATTCCAACACTGGGAATTTAACTTGACAGTGAAATCACTTTAAAAATCTTTAAGTGTAAGTCAACATTATGAATGGCACGATCTCCACAGTCTACAAAGAGAGCAAAAGTGAAGTCATGGAATCACTGTGAGAAAATATTTTGCTAATTATACAAAAAAAACACTTACCAAAAAGTTGTTGTTGGAATCGCATGAAACATTGTGTGTATATAAACTTATGATATACTGTATGGTAGTGCTTACAATATTAAGTGAAAGGATAAGTTTACTACCACCTCTAGCCTCGATAAGATATGGTTCTGCATTGGAGACAAATTGGTTCTGTATGGTATTCTGTGGCACATTTGCCCACAGGTGTTGTAGTTGGGCCTGTATATCTTGCACACTGAGCTGGTCCCATAGACTCATGATTGGTGATAAATCTTTCAACCAGGCAGGTTAAGGAATTTTTGAAATCTCACAGAGACAATCTGGGAAACCCTTGCTATTCTATTGAAAAATACAAGTTGGAAGTCCTGCCATGAGAGGCAACACGTGGCTGCAGGATACCCTGTATTTATCACTGATTTGTTAGGTGACCCTCGTATTACTTCTAAGGATGACAGACTGTCATATGTGATGGCACCCCAGAACTTGAGGCAATGTGTCACTCCACAGCAAAAGCACGTTTGAAGCACGTTTACCACAAGACCTCCATACTTGAACTTGGCCATTGTCAGCGCCCATACAGAACCTTTGTTTTTCAAATCCAAGTTCAAGTTTTTGGAATGCTGTACAACACAGTACAGATTGGCACTCTATCTCTCATGAGATATAATGTATGTGTGGAGCTCCTTAAATAAGTATCAAGGCCCTTAGTTAGATGAGACATTCTCATTCAAAATTCATGTGGAAAAATTGACAATGTAATTAAAAGCCATATTGTCTTTCTTTTAATATCATATTCTCTTCAAACTATATTTTCTAATCTAGGCTATGGGAATTACATTTGACCAGAGGATGCACCAGTGTTCCACTGTGAACTTCATGTTAGTTGCGCAGGCGGCAGAAATTCTACACATTGTGTTTATAACAACACTGGGATAATTAAAGATTAATATGAAACAATTAAAAAATATTTAATTAAACAGGATAATTAGAAAAGCAAATGAGAATTCAAAAGGTTGTTTGATTACTCAAATGCAATGCACACTCAATCATCGTTATTGAGTAGTGACAGTCATGGAGGTGAACAAAAGCATATAAAACTGGACGAGAGTGCCACACATTCAGTGTTCAGTATGGTGTATGGTCACCCATAACACACTGACAGTATTGGGGCATGGTCAAGCTCAGATTGTCCAGCAGTTCACGTGGGATCCTCTGCCACTCTTGCTCCAGGGAATCTTCCCGCTCAATAAGTGTTGTGGGAGGCATTGGACGTTTTGCCAGACGTCTTTCCAGTACACTCAAGCATGTTCAATGGGATTCAGGTCTGGGGAACATAAAGGCAAGTCCATGCGTTCAGTTCCTGCCTCTTGAAGCATGTTGACACATGCACATGGTGGGGCATTTTGGATTATCGTCCATGAAAAGAAAATTGGTACCACTGTAGGGTGCAGGACATCTCGATGCAGCAGTCAGTGATCCTTTTCTGATAATGTGGAGCTCAGTACAACCATGAATGCTGATGCCAGTTGAAACCATGATTGCACCACCACTGAAAGAGTCCCATTTTTGCATAACGTGGATTCTCCCACGTACCTCATTCATACCAGATAAGGACATGATGATTGCCAGGCTGCAAACTGAACCATGACTCATCATGGGTCCAGGTGATGATGCTCACAGGTACTGTGATCCATTGGTCACCGGGCATGCATTCATGTAAAATGGAGCTGATTGGATGGAGCTCTGAGTGCATATCCATCATCCAGTGGCAGCAAGAGTCTGTCCCCGCAACTCTGTTGCATTGCTGTAGCAGTCATCTCTTGCTGTTGTGGCAGATGGGCAATCCTGCCTGGTCTTCTTTGTACTGTTCCAGTCTATTAAAAGCAATTCCACAGTCTGTTAATCATGCTTTGGGATGTTCCAAGTGTTGTTGCCACTGTTCCTATGTCATTACAAGGGCTGAAAAATTGCTGGATATGCACTTTCAAGATCATGGAACATTCAGATACTCCAGCACTTTTAGCCTTTTAAATAGTGCTTTGTCATTAATTAAATAAAAGTTGTTTTTCATCTCATTTGGATTATAGAACAACTGCCTTTGACTTGACATTTGCTTTGACTTTCATTTTTCATTAACTGTTGTTTGATAATAAAAGATCAAATGCTTATTTTTGTATTGCGCAGTCTGTGTGGGATCTGCCATTCTGTAGACAGCAGCACTTACTCAAGTTCAAATGCAAACTTGTTTATTCTTGCACTTGAAATACTTGTAATAAGTCATAGATGTTTTATGCAGTTGAATAATCCTTATTAATTGCAGCTTGTTAGTTGAAATATATACAAATAAATTGATAACATGATGTTGATGATTTGTTTAGCCAGTAATATTATTTTTAATATCTTTCAAAGGTTATTATGAGTTATGGGTTTAATTTCTTTTGGTTTTAAATAATGTTTATATTAAATATTTGATCTGAGTGGATTGCTTAATTGCATACTTTTTCTCTGTCCTTCACAGATATCTCACAGTCAGACACAGAAGCCCCAGGATGATGTCATAGCCAGCAGCACTTCTCCAAATCTGGTCCAGTTATCTGAAAAGCAAGATGAGGTGCAATCAGAAAACCTTTTCCAAAGGACAGAGGTTCTGGCAGGTACATTCAGTTCAGGTCAAGATATAATTTCTGTAGGTTCAATTGGAGCACAAGTTTGAAAAAAAAACAACAATTTTAATCTCCTAAAGACTTGGAGAATACTTGGAGAATTTTCTGGGCATGGCATTAAACTTGGTCTTGGTGGCACAAGCGGTTTGTGCTGTTGCCGCCAAGCTCCTGGGATCTCCCTGGTGTAGAGTTTACGTGTGTGTGTGTGTGTGTGTGTGTGTGAGAGAGAGAGAGAGAGAGAGAGAGAGAGAGAGAGAGAGACATGCTATGAATTGGATCCCTGTCTGTGGTTGGCTCCTGTCGTGCAACCTGTGTTACATGTTACCCATCTCAAAAGAGCTTTTGGAACTGTTGTGGCCTAGTGTTAAGGTACCAGACTATGGACCAGAAGGTCCAGGGTTTAAATACCACCTTTTCCACAGTTGAGTCCCTGAGCAAGGCTCTTAACCCACAATTGCTTGGACTGTAAGACTGTATTAATTGTAAGTCACTATAAGGAAAAGGGTGTCTGCTAAATGACACAAATGTAAATCTTTTAAATATGGTGCTGTTTGCACACTGAATCAGGTTACTCTTGTATGTGTCGTTATTTACAGAGTGCAGTTTATACATTGATCTCTATTTTCTTTCTTTCTGTAGCTGTTATAGCCGGTGGTGTGATTGGCTTCCTGTTTGCAATCTTTCTCATTCTTCTGTTGGTTTATCGCATGAGGAAGAAGGACGAAGGAAGCTATGATCTTGGAGAGCGCAAACTACCAAGTACAGCTTATCAGAAAGCTCCAACCAAGGAGTTCTACGCCTAATGATCAATAAATCTCAACATTAACATCCATATGACAGCCATTTCCTCAGTCATTTAAAGCTGGAATCGTAAGACTGAGGAGGGTTATAATGAGAACTTATTTAATAACAAAGATACTTTTGCCTCTTAAAGCCAATCAATTATTTTGTTTTCTATTTAGAACACAATGTGTTTCTCTTGTTGTTATTGGAGAAAGTAATGTAATATAGAACAATGAATCTCATTAACTGTTTGATCAATTGACTACTTTGTAACTCTGGAGGTACATATTTGTATTATTAGGTCTGAAATCATAATTGTTCTTCATGTTTTATGCTTTAGTAATTATTCTGATTTCAGAAACGGTTACACATTTATGTCAGTGTTGAACTCAGTTTTAAGTTACCATTTTTTAATGCTGTCATCATAATTGTTTATGTATATTTTGTGAAATCAGTATCAAACTATAGAAACAATTTTCCATCTTTCTGATGGGATTGCTTCAGTTTAAAAATCCACAGATTGCTTTTTTTAAACGAATCCAAGAACAAATCATATCTTGCTTTCAGGTTATTCACTTTTTAAGTTGTTACACAAGGTCAATTAATGTTGATCTCAATTAGCATGAGTGGAATGTAACGTGATGCATTTGTTATCACAACTGCATTATTCATGTTCCAACCTAAAACTTTAAAATGCTTTTTTCCATCTTTGACTGTTATAAAGGGAAGTCTTCTTTAAACATATAAATCATATATATATATATATATATATATATATATATATATAAATCTAGGGATATATCATTATTCCCCTAATTTTTGTAATCAGCGTACATAAGGGTCCAGCACTGCATGTGCTGTCCATAATGACATTAATGATCATATTCCAAAAAAAGTGGAAATTATTTTCTCTAAACAACTTAACAACTTCTGCTTCTGTACTGAAATTATTGTGCCAGGTTATTTTGTACAGTGTATTCAGGAATCTTATGAAAGTAGAATGAAAAAAAGCACACAAGCATATGAGTGTATACATGGTATAGCTCTAATCCTGTTTTGATCATCATTGGAAATCACAGCTGCACATCCCTGGACCCTTTCATTTCCTTAGTATATGGTTACTGCAAATGACATTCTTATTTGTGTGAGGGATAGTTGTTTACATGTTTAGTAACATTTCTTTAAATTTTATAATGTTGTTATTACAGCTTCTGGGAAAAATCAAGTCTTTATCCAGAAAGCTGATGGGGCTCAGTTTGTTTGCCCATGAACATTTCTGTTAAGCTGGAATGTTAAAATGATCAAACTGTATACATTCTCAGAATGTAGGAGAAAAGAAAAAGAGATGTTATGTGGTTTGGAAAGAATTAGTCATATAGAATGATTTGGACATAAGTGCTCTTCATTGCTGTTTTTGCTGCCACACATTAAATGGCCTTTGGTATATGTTTGCTATTCATGGTACAAGAAATTATAACATTGAAACATTGATTTCTTTAATAGTAATTTTCCAAAGACTGTTCTGATAACTGTCATGATTGTCCTTACTTTATCTTTTTTCCCCTTTCCTTTTTCTCATATTTTCATTCTGTTTAATTTTCTTTAAGGCCCTGACCATGTGAGTCAGTTATATCTATGTATATGTTAATATACAATAATTTATAAATATAATTATTTATATACAACATATTAAATGTAATATGTTAGTACAAAGCAATCTATCACAAAGCATAATCACATTTAAATGCCCTTGAAGTGCCTACTGTTTGAAACAGATTGCCATTTTGGGCATTTGAGAACATTTGTATAACAGAATGATATGATAGGTAGAGCTTTGTAAGCATGGGTGATAAAGTACAAGATTACAGAGTTATAAAACAGTGTTATAATAAACACTAGTGAATAAAAATAGTCTTGTGTAGTATTCAAATTGTGGTTATTATGCAGCGTCTGACCTTAAGGGCCTTGCTACATGCTGTAAATGAATACCAACCTTCTGAGATTATCATCAGAAAACAATTTTCTCCAGACTGTGTGTCTGGATGTGCTGGCTGTGTGGAAAAATAACCCAGAATGTCTTGAGAGGAGAGCTTATTCACAGCACATGAACCAAAGGCCTTTCAAAGCCTCTCTCAGCCATTTAGCAAAAGTACAACTTTTAACGTATATTGCTCTGGGATGTTCACAGCTTTGACAAAGCAAAACATAGATTATCCTTTGGTTAACTATGACACTATGGCAGTGAGCAATGTGATAACACTTGCACTTTTTGTGACTTTCTGAAAGGCGTGACAGGGAATCAACCCTTTAAATTGACTAATGAATAGATCATTTTTGATCAATTGAAAAAAAATATTTTTTTTTTATGAAAAAAAGTTTTCAAGGTTTGCTTCTTTCTTAAATGGATTTCTACATTTAATATAATTCTGCCATTGTCCCTATTGTCCCTGTTTTTTTCCAGGGCAGTTTAGAGGGTAAAACGTCCAGCACACTATAAAAGAGCAGTCATGGTAAACTATCTTAGGTAGATTTAATAAATGTCAACAAAACCTCTGTACAAAACAAATTTCAATATGACAGACCAATGTCAATTTTAAAGCACTTTACTACGTACTTGTTGAATTTCACTGATAAAATTGGCATGGGGAAAAGTTATTTTTTAGTAATTATAGCCTCATGTATAGAAGCAAATCTATACCTATTCATATACTTCTGCTATATGTCTCTTTGATTCACAGAATGTATAAAATCTACCCAAAGGTTTTGAGTAATAAACATTTTACAAAATTGTAAGCTTTCATTTCAGTTACTGCAATTATCTCTACAAGTCATTTAGGATAAGTTTAAAGAATGGCTATTCTTGTCTTGATTCTAAATATTTTCCCTCTCCTTCCTGGCAAAATTCTTTAGTCTTAGTTAACTGTAGACGGTTGATGAACAGTCTTAAATCTTGCCACAGGTTCTCAATCAGCTTGCTACTCAAATATGTTGTTCTTGTTTTTAAACTGATCCAGTGTAGCCTTTTTGTTGGAAGATGAACCTTGAAGATGAATTTTCTGGACTGGACTGGTTATCTTTTACGATTGCTTCAGTGGCTCCATACATTTGCTTTCAACTCTGATCAATTTCCATGTACCTACAAATGAAGAACACCCCTGCCATCACCATGCTTTACATGGTTAACCTTTGCATTATGGTTGTGCCACATTCTTTACCATTTTTAAATAAAGGATTTAATAGTGCATTGTGGCATGTTCAAAGTTTGGAATATATTTTATAACCTCACACTGAATTATACATTCTATACATTTCCCCAGACTTGTTGATAGTAGCTTGGCCTTCATGATATGTGTGTAGGTTTGCTCTGTGTGTGTTTAAATGAAGGTCATACGCTATTTGAAAATGGTGTAGTTTTCATAGTATTTTGTGTAGATTCATGACATATCATTCCAATTATGTCCATTCAGTTCCAGGTTGTCACAATACGGAATGGAGAAGCATTTGGGAGGATGTTAAATGCAAGGCACTGTACATACTGCATACTGGAATCTGGAAAATTAACAGCAATTATGCATCAACAATTATTACTTGTTGTTTGTTAACTTCCTTTTCAAACATAATGAAACAGAACCACTTGCACACTAAATAAAGGGCATCTCCTAGGAAAAAAATACTGTGAAATTTGACAGCAGAACCATGAAGTGGCCAAATTCCCATCAACAATTCATAGTAGAACTGTGAACTTTATAACTATGAGAGTTTGCATTAAACTGTCTAACAATTTACACAACACATTTTCCTGGGTTTTGCATGGAATAATGATAACACATTTTTTAGGTTTTCCTGACTTAAACTGACAGATGAGCCCTGAATGATAAAGACAAAATTCTGCAGACAGTGCTAATTCAAGGATTTACTTTGGTCTACTAATAAATGGTGGGAGTTTAAATCCCGGCTGCACCAAAGGCCGCTAATGAGCTCTTGGGCAAGAGGCTAAACCTTTAATTGCTCCACTCAGTTGCAAGTAGGTCTGATTCAGGGTGTAAATGTAGGGTGGAAATTAAATGAGTGTTTCCAAATTAACCAATAATTTCTAATGATTTCATAGGTTCTTAGGGTTTTTTTGCATAATTTTAGAAGCCCATCATGAGGAATTTAGGTTCATAATTATTTATTGAGTTACAAGAAATGTAATATGTAGTGAGAAAGCTATTTTGTCATCTCCTCCTTCACGGTTTGAAAAAAGAAAGGCGTAATACTCTTTGTACCAATTCGTTGCTCTGTGCCAGAATGAAGGAAGTGGAGGCGGTGCTGCTGGTCACGTGCTCTTCCAGTCCGATGAGAAGGTTTGTAGATATAGCTAACTTTACGACTATTGATTTTGATAAACTCATGAAACCGAATGTTTCAAATAAGCAAATTAACTTAAGTGTTCTCAGACTATTCTTAGAAAGCTGTGAGTTGCCCAGCTGATTATATTGCGTGCTGTATTTCTAACACTGTCGTTTAGCTGCTTACTCGTTATTTTATTATACACAGTGAGAGATTCTGTTTTACGCAACGGATTGACGTTTAAGTTAATTTTTTTCTAACAGAGACGTGGCCTATGTGAAAACACATGTATAGAGAGCCACTCTAATTATTCCTCGATTTTGTAGCCTAGTCACCTGACCTTCACGAAGCCGTATTTGCGTGCACACGATTTACTTTCAGTTTTGTGTTTCCTCCAGCTGAATTAATGCATTTGCTCTGACATTTTGACTAAATTATGTTTTCTATAAGGATGACAGTGCCACTTAGCCCTTTGTAGGTTTACTGGGAGTGTTAAGATTCATTTAATTAGATTATGGACCTTGGCAACGTGGCTATTTTAAGATTTGAAGAAACAAAGCAATAAACATTGAGCCGCCACACCATTCAAAACAATTACTTTAAAAATTACATTGAATACAATATGTGAAATAAGTGGCATGTCCATCATTCCATAAAATTCATTATTGTTGTTACCTTCCCCGACAGGTCTAGTCTCTTTTCTTTATTTAAGTCTGTGATTTATTTACACACTTGTATATTAAGACTCAAGACTGATTTTTATCTAGTACCTAATAAAAGATAAGTGAATAATTTATGTTTTACATTGAAATACCATGTTAACAATGCTTTCAATTTCTGCCATCAGATGAGGGTCAATGGGCATTTTAGTGGCCTTCTGATATTTGTCATTATATCTGGTAGTTTGCAGCAGTGCCACTCTAAGCCTTCTGGCTACAGGAGCAAATCTCTTGAGGAAATATCCAAGGAGGTATCAGGCTATGCTGACATAGCCCAGAAGATCATTGACCTGGCGGTGTATGGGAGGGCTCAGAACCGCTCATATGAAAGACTTGCAAACTTCACGGATACAGTTGGCCACAGAATGAGCGGTTCCAAGGATCTGGACCTGGCCATAAAGTATATGCATAAAGCTTTGAGCCAGGATGGTCTGGATGTACACCTTGAACCGGTAAAGATCCCACACTGGGTGAGAGGAGAGGAGAGTGCAGTAATGATTCTTCCACGAAATCACACACTGTCCATCCTTGGGCTGGGAAGCAGTGTTGGCACCCCTAAAGGAGGTTGGTAATTCTTGCATTCTTATTGAATTGAGTGCAAACCCATTTTGTTATCTTATTGCTTATTGTAATAGTTCATGAAAAGTTTTTTTTACATTACGACACTTATACATGTTTTGTGTGTGTTTAGGTATTGAAGCAGAGGTGTTGGTGGTGGAGTCTTTTGATGAGCTGAAAAAAAGGGCAAGTGAGGCAAAGGGAAAGATTGTGGTATATAACCAACCATTTGTTAGCTATGGGGAGACTGTTGCCTATCGTTCTTCAGGAGCTTCAGAGGCTGCTAAAGTTGGAGCAGTAGCTTCACTTATTCGCTCCATTACTCCATTTTCCATCGACAGGTCAGTTCCTGAGATGATGTAGAGTTAGACCATATGTTTCAGTCTACACATGATCACTAATGGATTGATCACAGTTTAACTTAAACTAATTGTGTGTTCATATCACAGCCCTCACACTGGCTGGCAATGGTACCAGCCTGGTGTGCCTCAGATCCCCACAGCCTGTATTACAGTGGAAGATGCCCAGATGATGGCCAGAATGGCACAGAGAGGCCTAAGAATTGTGTTGCACTTAACAATGGAGGCTCACATGCTGCCAGATGCTGACTCATTTAACACAGTGGCTGAGATAAGAGGCATTCAGCACCCAGAGCAGGTACGGGTTGAGAGGTTATGTCTATGTATTGAGATGCTGTTGTATTTCTTGAATGGAAAGTCAGTGCCTGTTCTCTATTTTGTAATGTATGCTTCTGTATGAATCACCAATTGGAGTACTTGGAGTGAGATTGAACCAGGAATCACTGGGCTGTAAGGTGGCAGTGCAAACCACTGCATCATTGTGCTGCCATCACAGCGAACCATCAAGTCATTATTGATGCCATTATTGACAGTAAAATGACCGATTTTGTTGCAGAATCTAGTCTACAGAAAGGATGGTGAAAATGATCATTTGTAAACAGTGCTGTGCAGTTGTCTGAACACTTAGAGTGTCACCAAAAGGAGGGTTTATGATGAGTGCAAAGCCAGATCTGGATGCTATATAAAATTTTTTACAAACTTTCTGATGCCTTATGAGAGCGACCCTCCAAACGACAGAGAGAAATCATGTTCTATATTTTCTTTTAATGTATATTGCAGAAATCACTGCTTCCATCACTTGAAAGTAAATTATGCTTTTGTTTAGTCTGATTTGTTTTAGCATCACTTTGTTAAAGTGTTGGGAGGTTATGGTTTGAAAGCAGTTGGAAAAGTATTTTGCATTACATTGACCTGCTTATATGATATCTAAGTGGCATGCTTATATCAAGTCAAGTCAAAATGTATTTATATAGCACTTTTTACAATGGTGAAGTGCCTCAAAGTATCTTTATAATATTATATTATTTTAAAAGGCAGATCCCAAATTAAGCTTGCTCTAGGGCAAAGGTGACAAGGGAAAAACTCCCTGAATATAGATGAAGGAAACCTTGGAAGCACCAAGACTCAAAAAGGGTTCCTCCATCCTCCTTGGGTGCTTTGGTGCTTGTATGATATCTAAGGCTTGGCATTTTTGGATGGTGATTTAGAAAACTTGTTTTACTCATACAGTCATGTATGCACTTGTATTTAAACCACTTACATGTACACAGAAATACAATCATAAAAATATAAAACTAATCTAGTCAACTGCGGCCATCTTCATTTTTTGATATTATTATAAGTCACAATTTTTAATTAACGTATAATGTTGTTGCCAAATGAAATAATCCAGCAGAGATTACAACACGCTAAAATGTACAGTTCTCAAAAAGAGGTGCAAAGACTGTCTATAACCAGTTTGTCTAATGTAGGTTTTGTGTCTAGAAGAGGTGTTAAAATAAGCTATTATTTTCTAAGAACAAAATCAAAAGAGTTGTGTGGACTGATCATGATTTGAATTGTTCAAGAGATCTGTCTTTGAGGCTATGGTGAGAAATACAACATGAATGATACCTCTACTAAAATTAAGCATGGTGGAAGGTTTAAGCAAGTTTGGAAGGTTGGAAGTTTTTGCTGCAAGCATGTTTTAGTTCTATTTAAGTAGTGTTGTACTGTTTGTTCTGCTGTGTTAAACTGGAAAGCAAGTAGAAGTAACTAGAAGTAACAGTTTCTAAATCACAAGAGTTGTGAAGGGGTGGAGGGGGTTCTAGAACCAGGCTTAACAACGAGCAGGCAAGCATGTCCCCATAACATGCTCAACACAGGGCAATGTGGGAGTTGCTCTTGCAGTACTGTGGAGAAATCCCCTGATCTGACCTGGTCTCCCTCTGCTGTGCCTGGGTGAATACCAACCTGGCCAAAGGTTATCACACATGGGCCAACTAGGAGAGTAGGCTATTTCATGTAGTCTCAATGTCCAAGCAATTGTAAGATAAGTTCCTTTGTTTAAGGACCCAACAGTGTCAGCTTGGCTTGGATTTGTGCCCATAACCATTTGTTCCACCCACAGGACAGTACTTTAACTGCTTAGGCACCTCCTGTGCTTCTGGTGGTAAAAATGGACAAATCAAAATTTTTAATGCATTCCAATGGCATCATGTGTCATTATAAGTGCAGTATATATTTAATAAGAAGTATACTTTACCATTATAACTGGAAAACAGCTGCACGCCAGTCCCAAACTTGGATAAATGGGGAGGGTAAAGAAAGCAATGGCAAACTACTCCACTATCCTGCCGAAATACTTCATGGATCACATTGATGAAAGACAGAAATGTGTGGAGATCGATGGTCCATCAAGTGACCCAGAGTCGGCTGCGACTGTACGGTTAATCCAATCCAGTCCAATACTTTACCAACAGATTTGTCATGTATTTTAAATGTATAATGATTATGCATCATATTAGCTTTAACTCTGCTCTTAATAAAGGAGTAAATTGTACATGGTTGTGGAATCACAGTGTTTGCTGTTCTTTTTATAACCATAGTACCCAGTTACGATTAATTGTGTGTAATTACAAAAAGAAACATTAATTTATGTAATTAAACAAGATAATCAGAAAAGCAAATGAAAAGTCAAAGAAAATTGTTTGATTACACAAATAAGATGCAAACTGAGTTATGATGATTGAGTAGCAAGTGACATATTTATGGGGTGAACAGAAGCATGTTAAACTGAATGAGAGAGCCACAATACAACTTTAATGCTCGCAAGACTGCCAGAGCACTAACAGTGATAGAGCATGGACAGGATCAGGTTGTCCAGCAGTTCTTGTGGGATCTTCTGGCACTCTGTCTCTAGGCAAACTTTCAGCCCAAGAAGTGTTGTGGGGATTCAATGGGATTTCAATGGGATTCAGGTCTGGGAAACGTGAAGGCCAGTCCATGCGATCAATTCCTGCCTGATGTGGAGCTCGGTATGACTATCAACACTGATGTCAGTTCAAACCGTGATTCCATCACCACTGAAGGAGTCCCTTTCTCGCATGAAACGTGTTCACGATTCTCTCGTGTTCCTCTCTCATGTCAGATCAGGACTTTATGATTGTCAAGCTGCAAACTGAACCATGATTCTCATCACCATTGATCACCGGGCATGCGGTCAAACACGATTTTTTGTGGTCTGGGTGCATATCCGTCATCCAGTGGCTTATGTCCCCGCAACTCTGTTGCATTGCTGCGCTTGCTCCTTCTGGCCGATAAGGTCATTCGTTGCAGAGGCATCGCAAGGGCTGGGAAATTGCGTGTCTGCTTCTTAAGTGATTTGACAAATCATTATTTTGCTTCACAGTACTGTGCTATGCTATCTTGTGCTGTTGTGCTGGTTGGGTTGAGTTGAAGATGCGTGACAGACATGTCTGCAGTAATTACAGATCCACAGTCAGTTCCTCCCCCACAGTGACAGAGCTGGAGCAGCAGGACATGGCTAGTTAATTAAACATAGCTATGGCCTGAAAGTTCATTGCACACATGGCCTGAATCATCAAGTTGGAGGTTCTTGATGAAAAAAGGTGGTGTTTCAATTCAAGAGCTTTGCTATCTGGGCCACATGATGATGATGTGTGTGTGTGTGTGTGTGTGTGTGTGTGTGTGTGTGTGTGTGTGTGTATATATATATATATATATATATATATA
>JAUZST010041622.1:0-26635 GCA_034779995.1 Parotocinclus haroldoi
GAGAGAGAGAGAGAGAGAGAGAGAGAGAGAGAGAGAGAGAGGGAGAGAGACTAAAACATTATTCTTAAAAAAAGGACAATGTTTGCCGCATTTAAGTAAATAAAGACGATTCAGTTGAACAAATGTGACATAGATATTATACAGTGGATATAGAAAGTATTCGGACCCCTTTAAATTGATCACACTGTTTCATTGCAGCCATTTGCTAAAATAAAAAAAAGTTAATTTTATTTATCATTAATGTACACTCAGCATCCCATTTTGACAGATAAAACAGACATGTACAAATGTTTGAATATCACATGGTCATAAGTATTCAGACCCTTTGCTCAGTATTTAGTAAAGGCTCCCTTTTGATCCTTGGGAATGATGCAACAAGTTTTTCAAACCTTTATTTGGGGATTCTCTGCCATTCTTCCTTGCAAATCCTCTCCAGTTCTGTCAGGTTGGATGGTGAACGTTGGTAGACAGCCATTTTCAGGTCTCTCCAGAGTTACTCAATCGGGTTTAGGTTAGGGCTCTGGCTGGGCCAGTCAAGAATGATTACAGAGTTGTTCCGAAGCCACTCCTTTTTATTATTTTATAAATAACTCCTTTGTTATTTTAGCTGTGTGCTTAGGGTCATTGTTTTGTTGGAAGGTGAACCTTCCACCCAGTCTGAGGTCCTGAACACTCTGGAAGAGCTTTTCTTCCAGGATATGTCTGTACTTGGCCGCATTCATCTTTCCTTCCATTACAACCAGTCGTCCTGTCACTGCAACTGAAAAACGCCCCATAGTACCACCACCTATGGTGCTCTATGGATTGTATAGAGCAGGTGATGAGCAGTGCCTGGTTTTCTCCACACATACCGCTTAGAATTAACGCCAAAAGGTCCAATCTTCATCTCATTAGAACAGAGAATCTTATTTCTCATAGTCTGGGAGTTCATGTGCTTTTTGCAAACTCTATGCAGGTTTTTTTTGTGTCCTGCACTGAGAGACTTCCGTCGGCCACTCTGCCATAAAGCCCCTACTGGTGGAGGGCTGCAGTGATAGTTGACTTTGTGGAACTTTCTCCCATCTCGCTACTGCATCTCTGGAGTTCAGCCACATTGATCTTTGGGTTCTTCTTTACCTCTCTCACCAAGGCTCTTCTCCCACGATTGCTCAATTTGGTTTGACGGCCAGTTCTAGGAAGAGTTCTGGTCATCCCAAACTTCTTCCATTTAAGAAACTCGGAGGCCATTGTGCTCTTAGGAACCTTGCGTCTTGTGTCTTGCCACAATTTTGTCTCTGAGCTACTTGGGCAGTTCCTTCGACCTTATGTTTCTCATTTGCATTGACAGGTGTGTGCCTTTCCTAATCGAGTCCAATCAGTTCAATTAAACACAGCAGGACTTCAATGAAGGACTAAAACCATCTCAAGAAGGATAAGAAGAAATGGACAGCTTGTAAGTTAAATATGAGTGTCACAGCAAAAGGTCTGAATACTTATGACCATGTGATATTTCAGCTTCTGTTTTGAATAAATTTACAAAAAATTCTACATGTCTGTCCAGAGGAGATGCTGAGTGTACATTAATGAGAAACTTTTTAGATTTTTAAAGGGGTCTAAATACTTTCTGTACGCACTGTACATGGTCATTTTTATTGAGGAAAATTAACCAATATTCTATATCTGTGAGTGGCAAAAGTATTTAAAACTTTGCATTCTGGTGTGACACCTTTGTTCAAACTGCAAATACATATTTACAGTATATGGTGAGTAGTCCTGCACATTGGCTTCGGGAAATATCTTGTCAATTGTCAAGAACAGAATAGCTTACACTCTAGGATGTTGGTTGCTTTCTTACTCTTTTTTTTTTGATTAAGCACAAGACGTTGTATTTTTAAACCCCCCAGTGTTACTGTGTTCACTGAGACTGGTCCAACAACCAACATATCCACCCCAAAACATCATATATTCAGCATCTTGTGATCACTGTTATAGAACTAGAGGATGACTAAGACAAACTGTGCATTAGCAGTGTTTTTGGGCTTTCCTAATTGAAAGATCTATTATCTCCTTACATATATTAAATACAGGCATCAAATCAGCCTTTGAGTATCCAGTTTTGGGTTACTTGGATATAATGTCTAATGAATTGTCAGCTCATTGTATGATGTCACGCTGTTTTGATGTACTATTAAGTAGACTAATGTGAGCTTTGGATCACACCTTTGTTTCTTTTCATGGAATTAAAAAAATAATAAATAACCAGTACTTGGAACATTCTGATTGAAATAAATCCTATATTGCCTTTGGGACAATGGAACCCACAGTTTTTTTTCCAATCAATGACCCCAGAGCCCTGTGAAGTAGTACCTCATGGTATTTTTTGGTGATCTTGGTGGGATTGCATTGGCAGTCGTTGCAAGAGTGTGAGCAGCAAGCACAGTTTCCTCCGCAGCGCTTTACCAGCAAGCAGCTTGGCCAGTAAATGACATCTGTCCTCTTCAGCTCCTCACGCAGGGACACAGAGAAGTTACGAGGAGTGCAGCTGTAAAGCTGAACCTCTTCCCAGAGCAGGTTCAAATCCACCATACCTGCACCAATACACACATTTGTTTTTCAATCATTGTGAAGACTTTCACTTTTGCAATTTAAAAATACATATTTTATCAGGTCCAATAAAGTATAGCAGCATTGTAAAATTTGTCATTCTTTTCCATCCTTGTTGAGACATTTGATCCACACAATGATATATAAACATACTGTGAACTGCCCATATCCCACAGTATCCTTCCAAGACACCCTACTGGTGTTCATCGGATAATATTTAAGGCTTGATTTTAAATCAGTAGTACAATATTTAGGGCAACACTGTGGCTTAGTGGCTAGCACTGCTGTAAGCAAGAAGGTGTGAATGTGTGCATGACTGTGTGTTTGTGTGCCCTACGATGGATTGGTGCCCCATCTAGGGTTGTTCCTGATCTTGCGCCCAGAGTTACCGAGTGGGCACCAGCTGACTTGCGACCCCGTGTGGATTAAGCAGAAGATAATAAATAAATGAATGAGTACAATATTTAGTACATTATTGTTGTTGATCATCCCTACTGCTTTCAGTCAGTAAGAAGATACATTTGTGGACCTTTAAAATTATCGAGTCTCGTATAAGAAGCATAACTTGCCAAAGTGGTAGTAAACCATTTTGTGTATAGACTAAGAAAAAAACACACAGACAAAGTGTTTGATGTAGGCCCATTTGTTTATTTCACTATAGATATGGTTGTTATTACCTCTGTTTTTCTTTTGGTGGAAGAAAGATTTGCCCAGCACGTGCCATGTGGGCTTGTAAAGTTCCTCCAGATCAAGCTGCCAGCGGTCAGGTTCCAGGTATTTCAGCACATCTTCCACTGTGCCAAATTCAGCCACTGCTTCACTTAGAGCTTCCACATTCTGCAAAACTGGGGGACTTATAGCTGGCACAGCTGGCTTCTGGAATCACATACACAAATATTTAAACACACTTCAGTAGCAAGAAGCACCAAACTACTGTGCAAAGATAAATTAAACAAAGCAAAACAGGAAATGTTATTTAATAATAAAGAATGTCATGAACACTAAGCTAAGGTCATGGATACCAGAGGGCATAGAGAGCATTAAAAAACTAATTTATTAAAGCCTAAGGGAGATCTGGTCAGTGTCACAGGGCTGTCATTGGGTGACTATCTCTGGAGAAATGCAGAGCACAAGTGGATGCATTTGGAGCTGGGATGCCGAAGCTGTATTGCAGAGCTGGGTAGATGTTACTGCTGCAGGGAATTGCTGATTTTCAAATACTTAGTTGAGTTAGGAAGAATTTGTGTGGCAGCAGCCTCGTTTTGTTGGTTTATTTTCTTTATTTTACACTTCTAAATAAGAAACACCATTTTAGTAAGTCCTGGTGGATGGCATTTAGGTGTGCTCTACAACATAGGTGTGTTTGCCCCGACAGTCAATCAAGCACCAAAGTGATGCAATAATAGCACACATGACCTTTGGTGTCTCTGTGCCTTGGTTTTGTCCAGTCAAATATATATACAAGGCTAAGCAATAAAGCAGTAGACACTTTTGTGTATGACTCAGACAGCCTAACTGAGTGAAAGCACTTAGAGAATTTGACAAAAACTGTCAATAAGAAGAAAAGAAAAAAAACTGCAGGGATGATCACTGAATTTCTTTATCAGCACATTATTTGTATTTGTTATTCAAAAATTGGAAAAAAATACCTTTTTTATTGTATTACACATTTCACACTGTGATACCACAATACGTTCTGGGCTATTTGCCTGTCAATTATTAAAGTCGATCATCCACCCCAAAAGCAGTTCAGATGAGAACTCCACAGGAAACACAAAAATCTTCTCTTTGCAATCTGAGCCAAGTATACTGGCTTCAGTGGTGTTTACTCTGCATATAACGCCCTCCAAATATCCGTCACTGACAATCCTTCACTAGCTTTCTCCTTCACTGTTGTAAATTTCAGTCCTGTGGATTGGAAACCATTACCACTGTGTGAGACACTTTTCCATTCTGTCAATTATCAAGTATTAGAGAGTCTTTGCTATTGAGAATAACACAATATTGTAGGGATTTCTAAAGGAATTTTAATCATAACTTATCCGGAAAGATACCACCCAGCTTTCCCAGCATGAATTCGTCACGGATTATGAGACTTCCAATTAAAAGAACAGCTTGGCTGAAGATGAAGTTTCTCACCTACCCCAAATGCAGTCAATCAGTCAAGATGCGGTCAGCTCTGCTTTCCAAGTTTTATACTGGAGTAGCAAAACTAATGTGCGTAAGGAACTGTAATTGCTACCAGTGTAGAATCTACCAAACTGCAAGTTCCAACCATTGCTTGCAAGTGCCAACTTTTTGCATATCATCACTTTTATAAATTAACTATGGAAGGTCTAATGACTAAAGTGTTTCCTTCAGGCCACATTACTATTTTTTTTCTTTGTGTGTCATAGAAATAGCTGCAAAATTCCAGTATGTAGGGTAAAACAGCCATATGCAAAGGTATGTAAATATGCATAACATATGTAAAGCTTTGTTAAATAAAAATAATTGAATCAATTTCTGCATTATACAAACACAAATATAATATGTAATGCAAAAACAAAACAAACATTTTAAAACATACTGAAAAAAAGCAGAAATAAGCTTTTTATGGTCTTCGAGTTTAATAGGCTTAATTGCTTAGGTTATAGAAATATGTAATATAACAAGTAAACATGTTTTATCTTCTGACTTGGACTTGCAAGCTGTGGATGCTTTTAAGGAACTTAAGGGTTACTTGAGTTCCACTTGATTTTTGGATGAGATTGCTAAACAATTATTAATAAAGAACTACAATGATACCTCACACAATTGTTTGTATTGTCGTATATATATATATATATAAAATGTTTTTTTTTTAATTATTATTATAAAAATCATGTGAAAATCAAGTAATCCACAGCTTGTAAGTCAGAAGATAAATCATGTTTACTTTTGTTATATTGCATTTTTATATAACCTAAGCAATTAAGCCTCTCTGTCTCTCTCTCTCTCTTTCTCTCTCTCTCTCTCTCTCTCTCTCTCTCTCTCTCTCTCTCTCTCTCTATATATATATATATATATATATATATATATATATAGTGTGTGTGTGTGTGTGTGTGTGTGTGTGTGTGTGTTTAAATGCATTATCTGAAATCATGAAAAAAGTCATAAACCTTTTTGCCATATGACAGTTGACATGGCTATGATGGAATGCGTAAATTACCAAGGACACCAAAATTAAATAGTATACAACTGCACCTTATATATCTTAGATATAGATTCACATATCTGCATGAAATTCAGCATTGTTTTGAGCTTAACAGTCACCTCAGTGCCAGAATCAGCTCAATGTGTAAGCTGACAGTCTTTTGATTGTCTTTCAAATAACCTCAACATAATAGAGCATAATGACTGTATTTATATGATATTAAGTGTTTGGATGACTGAACAAAGGCAAGATACTTTAAGCCTGTGCCAGATAGTGCTGGATTGATACAATCCCAGAACCCAAAGACTGTACTAATAAGACTTCCATTCACATGAGAAACATACAAACATCCACTTTGTGCCAGTTTCTTTTCCACATCAGCCTACAGAGATAAATGTTGTAAAATTTAAAATGAGCCAATTAAAATATAATATTTAAAATAAAGCACTGGGGTCTATGGTTATTTAGACAACTACTATCCTTTTAGATCCAGCGCAACACCAGTCATGACTGCTATATAGTGAGGGCACCCCTAGTTTTTAGACTCAGCCCTCATCCATAGGAGAACTGAGGTTCAGGTACCCACCATTGGTGACGGACACCAGTTAGGAAACCCAGTACATGCAGTTATACACCAAGACCAGAAATTTCATGGAGCACAACAACACAGAAACATTTCAGTGAGCACCAGTAAACCACCTGGACACACCTGTTCCAGGAGCCCACTCATAATCTTCCTCAATGCAACCTCAATGCAACTCCATAGCTAACAGACCGTTTATTGCCAGGGGATCAAACCTGATCCTGCTCCAAACCTAAGGTACAGAATTGAGAACTGGTAGTGTACCAAATGAGCCACATTGGTTTGATTCCTGCCTTTGGGCATAATTGTGCTCCTGTTAAATTCAGGTTGCTTTGGCCTGTCCAATGTTATCCCAAAGTCCAGGTGTTCCTAGTACCATTGGTAAGTCCAGAGTTACTGTTGGAACATGCTGGTGCCAGGCTTTTTTCACTAAGTCAGGGCCAGCAGTATGTTATCATGATACAACATTATTTTCATTAATTTAATAGTCTAGACGAGCTACTTAGAACATAATGTAGGGAACACTGAGGAAGCATAAGTCCTTTTTTGACCCATATGCAATTACAGCTTATACCTTGTGATCAACAGCGACAATACAATATGCTCATGCTAATTGAAAGAGGCAGTGTATAGAACAGAAATCTCAGCAGACCGAGCAAATTGGGCTTTTGAAATCAACTGTAAGCAATAAACAGACATTTGCAATGCCAAGACCATAATCAAACACATTCTGCTTAGGCATTAGCTAACCAATACAAAGCATAAACTGACAGCCTCATGCATAGCAACCTAGAAAATATTTTCTCCCTTAAGAGGACTCGACATGATCTTATTCCTATGCCTTTTACAAAATACTTTTGACGTCATGCCCAAGGTCAGACCTGATGAATTGAGCTCTGGAGGTATAAACTCCAGAGTAGCATAATGGATCCCACTGTGGTGTTCACTTGACAAGGTATTTCAAATTGGTTACATCTGTTTGGGGTTTGAAAAAAAAAGATTTACAGACCTGAGGCAACCTGTTAGTCAGAAGTAAGTCAATACTGAAGCTCTGCCAAATTGTCAGCAACTGAGTGTAAATAAGCAAGCGAAAATTGTTTACTTATTACAAGGCACTTTGGTGTTAATTCAATTGTAAAAATGTTTCAAACAGACTACAGAACATACAAAGAACTATACTGTATATCACACTATATGACACTTTTCAAGTGAATATTGGTATCATGGACATGCCACTCCTGATCAGCTCCACAGAATTTTAGACATAATTCTTTATTCCTGAGGTAATGTCTATGCCATTTGGATAGAATCATCAGGACAGATGTCTTTTAAGGTATCATATCTGATCCAAATTTGAAAAATGCTTTCACATGTATTGTCGAAGGCCAAGAAAATCCTATAATTCTCTCTACTGAACAGAACCAAAAAATGTTCATATTACATAAGCCAAGCAAAATGTTTGGAAATGTAAGTTGCCTTACTGATTTTATTAATGGTTAAAACACTATCCCAGGAGACAACACCAGGTAAATGATTTTTTTTTGCACAATTCACCAAATTTCTTCCAGTTTCTTCTTTCATTTGCAAGTTTCAGTTAATACATGTGGGCCACCCACACACTTTATATAAAAGCTAATACATTGTGAAAGCTAGAATTAATATTTGGACCTGAAACATTTGTGTAGCTAAGCATTTATCATTTCCCATTGTAGAATTTAACTATTTCAGCCTTTAATCTTTGCAACAAGATTTAAAGAAGTCATTTACAGGCATACATAAACCCTGACAATTAAGCTCTGCTAACCACATAAGAGCAACCCAGTGTTTATTTTATTTTATTCAATTTTTTGTCTATATTGTGACACATTTTATGCCTGCTTTCTAGATTATAATCACTAATGCTTTTCCTTTCTGTCTTAAGATCTAAATGTCCCCTGGTTTAAGAGTTGGATTTCACTTCCTTCACTCAAACCCTTAGTCTTCTTAGAGTTATGGTGGAGTTGATGTTTCCCTGTTCCTGGTAAAAGTGCGGAAAGTGAGTGATTGCTTGTTTAGCTGGAGGGTGTTTAGCTGATGAGTCCAACCACAAAGAAACAGAGAACTACTGTTTAAACCACTGGAAAATTGAGCCGAGCTCCAAATTATAGGCCCTCAGTCTACCTCATTCCCCAAGTTACATCATCAGGGAATAGAAATGGGCGCCAAACTGATCCCTATTTCAGTAATTTCAGTAATCTTTATACAATATACTGAACATGTATTTTATGTGAACCATACATTAAATACCATTAGTCAAACAGCATTTTTTTTGCTTGTAAACACTTTTGCAATTTGTAATTACAGTACAGTATCCTAGGTGTCCATAAATTCCTGAAGTGTATAATCTAGAATAGACCACCTCAAAGATAAATGTTAATTTGTACTTCTGTGTAATGCTCTGTAAACTGAGGTCTTCAAATGAAATGTGTCTTGTCATTTAAGCATCTAGTCATTTGTAAGCCATTAACATCATCAGATTTTTAGGTTGTACGTTTCAAGCTGTTAAATGTCATATTTATACTTAAGTTATTTATTTGTTTATTTATTAGTTTACTTTTGCAGTAATAATGGATTTTAAATAAGTTACCCAAATCTGCTTGTAAAACTGAAGCATTTTCAACCGAAGCTCTTTTGCTTTTCAAAATTCTTGTAAGTTTCACCTTTTTTCATTGGGTTCGGAAATATGTCATTGATTCATATGTCGACATCATCATGACAAAACTAAGTTTTTTAGACAAGGTATACAGTGACTATAACATAGCGTGAGAGGAAGTAATAAACAACAACAGACAATTTGCAGCAGCACTTCTCAGAAAGGAAACCAACAAGACCAATAAGCACGAAGTCACACATTGTCATAAACATAACAGAAGCTGTGACAGCGATTACCCATGCCTATGACTAGTGAAGAATGACAGTGTGTGGTGAGATGATTACACAGTTCTGGGAATGTATAATGACTGAATGTGATGTCTAAGTAAGTAGCAAGTGACTGCAAGAAACCTAACCGAATGCCACGAATCATCACTCATCTTTGACACAAAAGAGATTAGACACTTTACACACAAAACCCCTAGATGACAGTCTGACCACAGTCTTGCAGAGTACTATGCCAGATAAGCAACTGAAAGAAATTCAGGAGCTTGTGAGTCAGGTCTGGGGTAGTAGCGGAATTATAGGTTCCTGCTTTCTATCCGCTTTCACCATCTATAAATAAAGCTCCATCACTCAGTTACACCTTTTGTGAAGGGGGACCAGCAAGCCAAAGCAAACCTCCTTCCCTTCTAGCATAGCAGAAGAAAGTGTACAGAAAAACACACCCCAATACACAACTGAAGGCATTTCTTGATAAGAGGGGGGATTAAACCAGCATGCTTTAAAAATAGCTACTCTGGTAAATCCTTTTTGTCTGTAACTTGTACTTCATAGTGAGGCTATATACAGTTCTACATTGACCATAGATTTTTAAGCTATATAGCAACACATAGAAGGATATAAATGTGCTTGGTGTTTGATAAACCTTCAATTTAGACATAAAAACAGTTTGGGGGACACCAATCCATCATGGGTTAACAAACACTTGAACCTTCTGGCCATTCAGAGTAGTCAATAAACGTATATTTGCTAACCGATCCTTTATTAATATGGAGTTAAATAAAACCTTAAATGCAGAACTGTTCTCATTTTACCTACAGTCTGTCTGCATAACACACAGTCTGCATAACGGTCAGTACTAAATTACAGAGAAGAAAAGATAAAGAATAGCATTGTTCTCTATGAAAGAAGAGTAGCTCTTGGAAATGCCTTAAAATGCCAGGACACGCTCAAAGGCATCTATAAACAAGCAAGAGAAAGAGGACTCGTAAAGTCCTGACAGGCATCAGACATCAAAGGTGAGCAAGTCTATTAAATCATTCAGGACCATAATCCTCCCTAAATGTGCCATGTGAAAGCTGCTGAGGTGGAAATTAAAGGGGAGAAATTGAAGCACGGCCAGGTCGGAAATGGAAGGTGACAGGAGTTATGGCTGGTGCCTTGAAAATTTCCCACCTATTACTGCAAGTGGGATATGAGATCAGAAGGTCAGTCCTCTAGGATTGTATTCCTGACGGCACACAATTAGCTAGACAGCATGGCACATTATTTGTGAATACGCTTTTCTCTTTAGGGGAACCGGACACCGCTTAGATGAAAACTGCCTAATAAGTGAAATGTACTATGTAATCTAATGATATTATATATACTATATATACATTGGCAAGTATTTTGTATGAGCTCTCATTACAGTTGAGCAGCGGCAATATCTGGCAGTTTCACTGGGATGGGAAGTTGACCCTTTTACATTTTGAAGAAGCTTGTTTAGCAATGTTTTTTTAGAAGGGCAGCAGCCAAGAAACCACTATTTTGGAAGGGGAAATGGTATGGAAAGACAAAATATGCTAAAGCTCACAAGGCTGGAATGAATATCAGTGAAAAAAAGTATTACGTGGATTGAATTTGCTAAGTGTTAAGTATCAAATGATGAATCAAAGTTTATCATTTTTGTGTTGAATCTTTGACAATATATTATATATGGGCGTTATAGCATTGCCAAAACATCAAATTTAATGGTGGCCTAAGACTTTTACAAAGTACAGGTAGATGTTTCAGTAAAAAAAATGAGTGTTGCGTTACAGAATGTAATCAATTAGTCTGTTTACATAAATGAATAATTGTTTAATTACGATTTAAGTTGTTGGTGTAAGCATTGTCCAATACTAGAAATGGAAAGAAATCGTATCAAATTTGTGATCAAGAAACCTGATCAAGGCACAAACATTTTAGCCAAGTAATCAAACAATTCACTTTGATTGTTATAAGGAATGGGCAATAGTCTGAAACCACCAATGTTTAAAAACGCATGTTTGGAGCGTTGAGGAAATGAAAATACTTCAGCAAGACAAAATACACCTCAAAGTTTGCTCCGACTACATGAAAACCAAGTGCTAACTTCCCTGGATATTCTCATCAATCACTTGACAATTTGGGGTACTTGAGGATTTAGCAAAATCATATGATGAAATATTATGGTAAAAATATTGCTAGTAAATTAGAAAATGTGTTACAGTAGAGATGCTAAATACTAATGGTTCCAGATCCTTTGAACCTACTGTACAGGAACCAGTTAGGGACTTCCCCAAAGAAAATAATAGAAATACTGTATTCCACCACTATATGATTATTCAGTCTCAGTTTCTCAGTTTCCTTCTGTTTGTCCTGATGAGGGTTGTGGTCGCAAAAGGCTGAGCAGGTCAACCCAGACTTCTCTGTGACTGAATTCATTGCTGTAAAAGAACCCTGTTAGAACACAATGTCAGAAAATGTAATTCAATCAGCAGCTTTACTGTTTGTAGAGACTCTACTGAGAGATTACTTACTGGATCATGCTTAGTTGGATTTTTCAGCATAACTGGATAATGAGAGGATAAAATGAAATGGCATTTGTCAGCATTACTCAGTTAATTAAGTTGTTTTATCATAAGCAACCTGGTTTAGAAACCACTGTAAGTACCAGTAAAATAAACAACTTAATCACAGGTAGTGTGCCATATTCTTATGAGTCATTTAAACATTGAAATGTGTTGCTCTGAAGTGACCCAGTGTAAGCGTGTTTGATTGGTATTGTTATAACCTTGCCCCATCACAAATGGCAACTGATGTTTATATGATGTGGATAAATAATACCACATTACTCATGCTTTGTAAAATGGGTAATTTAAATACCCAGATACTTCATCTGTAGCTATCCTCATACTTCTTTACCCTAATTTATTTAGTCAAAGTTAAGTTTGATAGTTCGAGACGTCAGTTGTATATATATATATATATATATATATCACTGAACTATAGTAGATGTGCAAGGCTTGTGTACAACACATCAAAAACATGCGTGGACAATCCCAGAATCCACTGGGGGAAACTTTGATTGGCCTTGGTCTCTCTGTCATATCAAAATGTGTTGGTTGAAATGTGAGAACTATATATAACTATATATAAAATATGATGTTATCAGAAAATACAAAAGTGCTTTAAGATGTGTTTGTGTTACACTGTTTATTGTTCTAAAGACCTCACACACCAATTTGGAAAGAAGGGTATATTTGAAGTATATTATTCAAGTGTAGATTACTAGTCAAATAATAATGCAAAAATGTCTTGGAGAAATCTTTGTCATTCATAAGTTACCTGCATGCTATAAATAAAATGGGTAAAAGTAAGTATTACTGATCTCTTTGATTTCAGACACTGCTAAGACTTCCTTTATATGAAATATACAATATACGCATGAAACCTCAATAGATAAACAGTGTCAGCAGAATGAATTGTACTGAACACCCCAGTGATATGATACTTTCATAGGTTTCATTCTCTCAAATGAATACATTTTCTTAAGCCAAATTCCATATATATGGTTTGGCAACTTTGATGGAAAACTTGGTTTACTGAACTGAACTGAAGTCAGACACATGAAATAAAATGGGATGGAAACAATGTGACATATTGTTCAACATCCGTGCCTGACCTTCATGTTCTAAAATCTAAAGTGCGCCCTGCTCATAAATTCCATACTAAGACAGGTATACACAGTTTAACTTTCATCTGATTAACATCTGTTCGCTTTAAACCAGCCGAGGTCTTACAGTTTTAATACATTACAACAGGAAATAAAAATCTGACTCTGTATCTAGTGGCCGTAAGCACACTCAGAAAGGCAAAAAACACTGTCCAGAGATGCCCAACGTATGATGTTGCAACACTTACTTATAAATCATTATGACATATTCCTATGGCAGTTGGCTATTTATATTGTGGCAGTATTATTATGAACATTAATGTATTTATTTATTTTGCACTGTAGTGCACCGCATTTGCTCCGTCTGCCCATCTGGTTACACAAGCCACTCAGCGCTGCTAATCCATGAGTGGAGGTGGGAGTTAAAGAGTAGAAGTCCTCCATTCATTAGACTGTTTTAACTGTGTTGTTTAGGGAGCTGTTTTATACTCATGTTTGTGTATATGACTTTTGCTACTTATTTGTAACAAGCTGCAATTATGAAAGTGTATGTGCCTGTCATAATAATACCCACCTTGTCCCCCAACTGCCTTTATATTCTCTCACATACCTATAACTACAATATACAAACATTGCTCACGTTCACTCATTGAGTCTCTGTGTCATATGACTGATCTTCTGTTGTTTACAATACTGCCCAATTGATGCATTTTTTTACTTCTGTCAAACAAAAGTATGAGTCTTTTTAGTCACTCATCAATGACTATTTCTGGTGTCTCTGATGCTTTTACATACCATTTGCAAGCAGTTTCCTTTTGAAAATAGTCTTTATATTTACCTTACAGTATCATAAAAATACTATGTGACGATGGTAATTCATTTTAGTCAATATCCTACAAATCTTTTTGGTGCGCCCCAAATATTTTGATTATATTGTCTAGTGATTTAATTAGACTATGTATGTATACATGTATAAATATAAAGCATCTAACTTACCTTACCATGTTTTAGATTGTACATACTATTGTAATACATGTTCTTGGATATCTGTTCTATTGGGTTTTCCAGTGACTGCAGCCACTTAAGTGGTACTGATGATCAGTCAACTCTGATTTTGCTATCTGAAAATCGAATCTTTTGGCCCTAGTTGCTGTTTGGACAAATGCCAAGGCAGAGTTTCTCTGAGTTGTTTATACTTTGTTGTTTCTAGTTGGCAACTGGCGTAGCCCTCTGTCAGTCCCCTCCTGTTAAAGTTTAACCAAAAACATGTTTCTTAAAATGGAAGGTTATTTAGAATCCACTGGTGGAAACTCTGGCTAGGAACCTACATATGATTTCTATGAATATGTCTTTATATAGCCAATAGGATTTCAATCCCTAGAAATCAATTACTTTTTTATGATCGCCCTTCACCTAAGCTTCAAATCAGACAACTCAAACAGAAAATAGGTGTACAAACACTGATGTCATTTTTCTTTTCATTTTGTCTAAAGGTCATTAGCTGCAGGTATGTACCGAATTAGCCATGAGTGATTAGACTGGAAAGATGTGTTTACCGAGATGAATGGCAAAAGAAACAGCTGAGTGATGGGTTCAAATACACAGCATGGTTTGTGCAGACAGCTTTTGTTAGAGAAAGTAGTGGAGTGTAGAGAGTTGGGATGCATGTGTGTGGTCTGGGTGGAAAAAAGGAAGGATAAGAGGAAAAAGAAAAGAGGATAGTTATTATGGTCAAGGATGAGGAGGAAGGAAAAGAGAGTAAGAATCTTGAGTTAAATAAAGTGTGTGGACGAGTGCTTTCCTGTGCTCTAATCCTTCTACATTCAGCACAGAAAAACAAAGGGTATAATTATTCAGTGTGACTGTAATCTCTCTTTAACAGCTCTGCGAAAAATTGAAAAATGTCCCAGCTTATAAACACTGCAACACCTGACATTCAATATTTTGGAATTAAGTCTCACACACACTGGTGACTTTAAGTAGTGAACCTAATCCATATGATTTTGAAGGATGGTTTGTTCCAGATTTGTATAGACGGCTTCGTTTAGTCCTCTTTTGAACCGTTAACTTCTCTGCCAAAAATGTTTTCATAGTTATCCTTAAAGGAGTGTCCAGACTTTTTAAAAATGTCGAATAAACTGTTAAATCTTAACACAAGGAATTTGCACTCCTATGTTGAGACATGCACTGATGTAGTGGTTGTTTCATCTTACCAGTTTCTGAGTTTTACTATGGTTGAATTACACAGGGTTTTTGTTCAGAGCAACAGAGCTTCTACTTTTCACACAGGCCATTTTGGTCTGCAGTTCCTGTTGAAACTTGCTGCTGCTTAAAAAATCCCCTGTATGAGTAGCTTTGGGGGTTTCTCTAAAATGTTTGCACTCAATAGAAAAAAAAGTTTTATAGTAATTGGTGTGAATCAAATTCTAAAAGGAATAAATCAGTTTTCAGGTGTTGCTGTAAATCAGAGGTAATTTCAGAGAGAGTAAATTCAGAATGAGTGAGGGTTGTCCTCAGGTGCTGCAATGACACCTGTTTATTCTCACAATCCTGGTGAACTTAGGTTCTGGTGGCATAGACTCTGAATTAAACCAGTTAAACCAGCTAAAAAGTTTTCTATATATTGTATATTTACTTAACACAGTGGGTGGCATGATGGCATAGATGGCCACAGCTCCAGAGATTCCAGGTGCAAACTTTACGAATGTGAAGTGTGCATGTCCTCACCCTGTCTGTGTGGGTTTACTCCTGGTATTCCGGTTCTAGCGCACATTTTAAAGACGTGTTAAGTAGTTTCTTCAAATTACTCAAGTGTGGGTGTGAATGGTGATGGCAAGGCAAGGCAAGTTTATTTGCATAGCACCATTCATACGCGAGGCAATTCCCTTTTCCCTTTAAAAGTGCTTTACAGAATTAAAAATAGTAATAATAAAATGAAATTAAAAAAATAAAATTAAAACAAAGTTAAAAGTACAATTAAAACAGTTTAAAATATTTAAAGGCAGAATGCAAGTAAAGCCAGGTATCATATGCACAGCTAAACAGAAGAATTGTTAAAGTAGAGGCCTGCCTAACATCTTCAGGGAGAATATTCCAGATCTTAGCTCCATAAAACTGAAACGCTGCTTCACCGTGTTTAGTCCTGACTTTGAGCACCAGCAGAAGGCCTCTGACTGATGTTCTCAGGGTCTGAGATGGTTCATATGGGACCAACATGTCAGTGATGGTGGTGCTAGGCCATGAAGAGACTTATACACCAGTCGAGCTCCCCGTCTCCCAAATCACGAGGCAAAAAGTGACTTTGGAATGCCAGAGGGGGAGCATGAGGTCGGGCATGCATATAGCACGGGCGCAAGTAAATCACAGAACGTGTCGAAGTGCCAGAGGGCGAGCTTGAGCTCGGACGCATGTATAGTGCGTTCAAGTGAAGCCAGGGCGCGTCTCAAATGGGAGCGTGTAGCCAGTGGGTGTGAGACTTGAGAGGGACCGCGGACAGAGGGAGCATGAGCTCAGGCGTGTGAGGAGCGCACAAGCACGGAAAGGGCCTAAAATACTAGATAGAATACTAGACTGACCAAGCAAACGTCCAGAGTGTCGAGGTGTATGAACATGCAAATCGGTGGTCGGGTGCGCAGGAAGTGTGTGACAGCCTGGCAACGAACAACGCTAGAACCCGCACTTAAGTAACGGGATAAGCAGGTGTCCGTAATCAGGTCCTAAATTAAGCACCAGATATAAACAGCCTCACCGATTGCTCTGCAACGGCAATCGGGCGAGGACGGTAGAACGCTCCGGGGTGAGAGGTAGAAACCCTAACAAGATATAGTATAGAAGTAGAGATCATATCCATTTACCCAAATTATAGTAGCACAGGGATTGAGTCAAAAGCCAAACATAGACAGGGCACAAGACTATTACAAGGGAAATGCTGCACCTCAGTGTCACTGCTGGGCTAAAAACAGTCCCCCTATCAAAAATGTCCAGGCACCTGCATCCTGGAGGCAGCATCCTGTGAGCACTGAGTGAAGGATAAGAGGTTGATTCACATAAACTGCAATAGCAAGTGGGCTATTATCTCTGATCTGCAAGGTGAAGCAACATGTCTAATAGAGTGCACAGTGTTTAAAAAATCAAATCATACCAACAAAACTATCACCACATCAGTGTCACTGCAGTGCTGAAAATAATCCACCACCTTTAAATGACCAGATCTGGGCTGGTCCTGTGGGGATCCTGACCATTAGATGTAGAGAAACAGATGGACAACAGACAACAGTATGATTGTGGAACTACAAATTGCTTATACATGATTAATCAAACTAATAAAATGGATTGTAGAAACAAATGTTTTTTGTAACAGTACCACAAGTACAATGACTCAATTTACACCAGTAATTAAATTAACAGAATCATTTGGAAAGCAAAAAATAGATCTAAAATGTGATATATTAACCCCATAAACGGTGCCACCTCCCAGTGCTGGTAAGTACTAAGAACAATGTCTTATACAATAAAATTCAATAAAAATCTGATACTGTGCACAATGCAATAAAGCCTTTGCTAATGCACCAGGCTTAGTTACTGTTAGTGATAACTGCACATATTCAGTCCAATTGCAATAGTAAAACTGATAAACTGCTTACCGGGTAAAGCAGAGAGTAGCGCACACTGAAACCCGGGTCAGATGGGAAGTATTCATCTGAAATAAAGCGGATGCGGATCTGACTCCCTTTAGATATCTGAGGTCCCGGTGCAGACTGAGAGCCACACCAACGGCCCAGCACCATCCCTCCTTCAGGATCCTCCACCTCCACGTAATCATACCTGAAAAGGGTTGGGAAGAGCATTCACATACAAGACTATTGACAAAAGGGAAACGAGACCAAACAGACAGTTTGTTTAAAATGTATGTAACTTTCAGGGATAAACCAGGTATTTTTAATATATATATATATATATATATATATATATATATTACTTTTATTTTTATTCTAAAACCCTTTTGGGCTTCTTTTGTACTTTTAATGGTACATTAGGACCATTACAGAAAGTAATTCTTGCTCACTGCAATAGCAATAACCATAAACATTGACTCACCTTCTGCACATTCACTGTACTCACACATTCACTGTACATATCCAACATTGTTTAAATGTATTTCAGTGTTAGTGTGATTGTAAATTTTTATTCTTAAAATTACGTACATCTGCTGCAGCAAAGACATTTCACTCTGAGGATAAAGTACCCATTCAGCCATCCATTTATCCATTCAACTATGCACTCACCTGAGTACATAGCTTCACTGTACCTACTACAGATTATACAACTAGTACCAGGTGATTAGCCGATGTAACATTAAAGACAATATACTTTATAATAAGATACAATATTCAAAATCATTCACAACCTGCAATATTTTGATTGAAATAAGTAGATGCTCACAAGACAATGCATCATCTGGTCCATACAATGAATCACTTTGCTTATCTACTGTAACAACCTAGTGTTATACAAACCTCATGATGAACTGTGATGGACATCAGTTGCACCTCTTTTTTTGGTTAAAAGACTATTCACATTATTTTCTAGGTTTCATGCACATCAGTGTGCCTCTATAGAAATTTGGCTTTGATTAGTAATGCATTAATACATCACCATCTCATGGCTGAATAATGGGCACCACCTACGACACGGCACATGTTTGTGTTTAATATAAAAGTGGGTATACGTCTCTGTCCCTGTCACCCACAGACAGCTTGGATTCTCCCATCTCACTATATATCAGGGAAAAGACTAAAAGCTAAATAGGATCTAAGTGCAGGACTAATACTCAGAGCAGCTCCACTGAGGTCATCAAAGGAACAGCTCTGACAAAAATAAAATGTACACATTATTCCCCTTAGCTGCAATGTAGTCTGTCAGTCAAGGCATGTTTCATGTCTGAAGTTTGCCTACAGCTTTGGCCTACAACTACAAGATTTATGTAGCTGACATGTAAGGTTAGTATAATGTATGCTCCATGCCTATATCATCTCAAGCTTGTAAAGAAGGGTCTTGTTAGCATAGATGGTTACAGCATTTGAATTAAATAGTTCCATAAAAAGTACATTACAAAATCTATGAAGCCTTAGCTACTTAGTATTTTTGCAATATTAATAATATAATGTCACCATGTCCTCAACTAATAAAACACAATTCCACTTTTGTACCTTTATTGAACATGAAGTGCCTTTATGGTAACAATGCTTCCATACTTCCAGTGTGGGCTGTATGTGTGTCCTATAGACATGCACACATAGGCTGCTCTATAGTTATGCCCTTATCGTGTAAAAATAAACAACACATTTACATATTTACTAAAACATTACTTAACCCTGAGGACGCTGAACCAAAATAGTGTTGATTGATTGATTGCAAGTGAGAAACAACTAGAAGTAGAAATGGCAAAATCTTAAACCAGGTGTTTATTTGGCCCTTTTAACATCACATGTAGCATGGTTATTTACAATGGACTTATTTAGGTGGAGTAAACCCTCACTGACATGGGGAGGACAGGATGGAAACAAGAAATACTAGAGCTGTGAGGCAACCTCAGATTTAATACAAAAAGTCAAAGAATCAGCATAAGATTCTCAGCGAAAAGTTGGAAAAAAAAATATTATGACCAACATATTAGAATGTACTCAGTATGTTCCCCTTTTTTAGTACAGTGTGCACTTTAGCTGCCATTGGCTACACAATTTGCAAAATCTGATGATCCATGTTATTCCACCATGATTTCACAATATTCCAATGAGTATGTTGTGATACAGTATTGCTAAATGGTTAAATTTCCCTGTCTTTAAGTGACCTCAAGTGCTTGATAGGGATGAGGTCAGTTGACCGTGGAGGTCTGTTCATGGCAGCCAGCACTCCTTGATTTTCTTTGTTCTTCAATTTATTGTTGCAAAGCTGGGACATTATCATATTGCATTATGAATTCAAAACAAGCATTGTCACTAGCGCGTTCAAACTTTTGTCCATCACTGCATACATTATAATTGATGATAACACAGAAAACTTGTGTTTAATTTATTCAAGGTCTCAAATGGTTAACTTTTTACCTTGGCCATCTCAGCATTGACTTGATTATGAGATTTTCATTGCAAACATGTATAAACAAATGCAGTCTTAGAAGATACAATGCAAGCAATTAGATGTTAAGAGTCTTGCACAAGGACCCAAAAGTGCCAGCTTGTTAATGCTCAAACTTGAACATGCAAAAATCTGCTCTATAGCTTATACTGTATGTTGTGCTATGACTGAGTGGTTATAGTGGCTTTGAACACTAAATTTGTATTAAATGATCAACTACATTTGAGATTCAACGACCACTGGGGAATTCTATGGTAAAGACAGGGAGACCGCAGTTAACACAACTGAAATTATGCCTCATCATTTCAAATGTAATCTAATTTCTCTGATGGATTCTTCCACACTAAAGTCAAACAAGGTTGACTCTTTTCTCAAGGTGGGACAACTTGTGCTTCTCTTATTAGTTTTGGCTTCATAAGCGGCCTCCGGTTGAAACTTAATACAGTATAAGAAAGATCCAATAACAGTGACCTAGAAATGCAGTCTCAGTGGGTACGCACTGTATCGCATCAGCATGTTCGCAGGTCAGTAGGCAGACAAATTTTACAGACATAATGAAGTTCATTTCTGCACATCAGTACTCTCGGATGTAAATCATATGCAGTTGCCCTGTATTTTTTTTCTTTCTGAAAAAACGAAATTAGAAAAAGACTGTAACTGAATTATTTTTAAATTAAGTTAATTGTCTTACAAATAATCTCAAAGGATTTTCAATCAAAAGTGCATTTTATGTAAATGCATAAATTATTTTATATAAAAATTTCTTTGAGTAGTGTGGGGTGCCACACAAACACACATCTAACTATTAGGATGACAATATATAAAGGATATGCATATAACATACATAACTGGAGCAGTGAAATAATTATGCATAACGTAGTTGTATATGAAAGTAAATTTTAAAATAATTTGTTTGAAGTTCCATGCCACAGTATTTTCATGTAGCTTGGCATTAGAAAGGTTAACCAAACCATTTCAAAAGGGGAAGCAAACACACATTCACTAAGCAGATGTTATTTTTGCCTCCAATGTTGCTACAGCACTCAGCAAAGCTTGGTTTCAGTGGCCAATGCCAAGGCCTGCTACTAATCATTTGAATGAATGAGGCATGGGTATGCCTCCCACGTGTGTGTGTGTGTGTGTGTGTGTGTGTGTTTGTATGTATGTATGTTTGCAAGAACACGTTTGGTTTTCCTTTCCAAAGAGAGTGGTCCAGCCTGACGTTAGCAGTTCAAACCACATTCAAAAAAGCCAACAGGCATCATCACACTGAAAACCAGAAATTTTGTGGAGTTCAGCTCACACACACACACAAGAAACACACCAGATGGTTAATTTCCTGCTGTGCTTAGGTTTGGCTTACACTTTGTTAATAGATAACCTAACTTAAGTGATGCTATGCTTGAAATCAGCTTCAGGCGTACAGAATGAGATTGATTCATTCAGCATTCTGACTTAATGCCATTTTCTTTTAGTCAAACTTACATAATTGGACAAGCAGAATAGACTTAGATTGGCATTCAGATGGCTCGCAGGCTATTGTTGAACCCTCAAGCAAGGTTTTTGTATGTTCAGATCCGCATTGCACTGGATGCTTCCTTACTTGAGTCTTCCTCAAGTATGAGGAATATTTTGAAGTCCCTGTCTGCTGTAAGCGACTTGTTTCATAGTTGTTAAACAATGCAATGGGCAGTTGCATTATCAGTAGTGTTTTTTGTTGACTGTTAATTAGTTTTATTTCATGTTTCATCAGCATCAGTGGCTATATTCACAACAGTCACAATTTTACATGAACACAGTCATTGGCCAATTTAGAGTAGCTAATTAACATAATGGATCCCCTTCTGGGTTTTCACATGGAAGAAAACCCAGATACCCAGAGTAAAGCCATTTGAATGTGGGGAGAACTCCACACACACAATGGGAATCTGGGGTTGAGATTGAGCCAGGGATCTCTGAGCTGTCTGTGAAGCATCTACACTAATCACATGTGCCACTGTGCTGCCTCATTAATAATGCAAAGTGCACTAATTACTATCTGACTTGAATGCCTTATTTCACTCCCAAAATCTCAAGAAGCTGATTTTGTAAAACAGCAATACAAAACACTTTCCTTCAGTGATCACACATCACTGACCCTAACCTCCACAATAGATTTTACTGTCCACAATGTCCACAACCACTGACTTTATGTTCAACTTTCTGATATTTTCTGTTTTATAATATTGTGCACTTGGTGCAGTGTTTGATAAGTGTTGTGTCCAAAGTAACATTCACCAATTGCTGGGCCCCATGTTATGTTATGGTTGATTGGTGTGTACATTCATTGAGAATTTTTTTAGAAAATGTACACCTACTCTTTCATGCAATCTAATCAGCCACTCATGGCAGAATTACAGTGCATAAACTCATGCAGAAAAAATAGAATGGGGAGAAATGTGATCGCTGTGATTTTAACCGTGACATGAATGTTGGTTGAGGGTTATTCTGACAGCTGATGTTCAGGGATTTTCACACACAACGGTCTAGAATTTAATCAGAATGGTACAATAAAGAGAGTCATAGAATGTGGACCGAAATGCCTTGTTGATGAGGCAATAAGGGCCAGGCTAGTTGAGTTAACAGAAATGCTATGGTAATTTAGATAACTACCTGTGCAATTGTGATGAGCAGAAATTTGCATTCAGAGCAGAATCTCAAAATGTGCAAGTAGCTGAAAGTTAAATAAAATAGCTATGTCAGGCTTTACTCCTGGGGCAGCTAAAGATTTGAAAAATGTAGCATGGGTCTGATAAAACTTGATTTCTGGTCAAAAGTTGAAGTATGGAGCATGAATCCATGGATCCAACCACAACTGTGTCAACTGTTCAGGCTGGTAAAAGTGATGTAATGGTGTGAGGAAGGTTTTCTTGAGCCTGTCCATGCTAATAAATCATGCTCAAATAACACAGCCTATTTAAGTTCTGTTGCAGACCATGTGAATCACTGCATGGCCACAATTTACCAGTCATCTAATGGTTGTTTCCATGTCACACAGCAAAATGTGTCTCTGAATTGGTTCGGTTCAATGAGTGCTTTAATGATTCAGTTACTGAATATAAAAATAAAAAATAAAAAAAAGGAAGACTGTATTAATTGTAAGTCGCTCTGGAAAAGAGCGTCTGCTAAATGCTGGAAAAAAATAAAATAAATCCAATAAAACACCTTTGTGGTAGATTCCAAGATTTTCAGCCATTTTTGGGAGCATATGGAGACACTGCTTCATACTCTAAGCACTGCTTATCATTGCTAATAAGTGTTTTGATGAGTGTAATTTGGAATACATAGGAAAGCAGATGGTCATCAAATGTTGAAAAAAAAAAAAAACGATTGAACTATATGTTCCTTACCAATACATTTTTCATTACTATGTTGTTTCTGTTAACACTGCATGACCACATGAAAATACAGACTATGAAGAGTTGTTTCTATGAGACATTTTGCACATTTCTTAAAAACACTTAAGATCAAACATTATCTAGACTTGAGTTCTGGCATTTGAAAAAGTTATCTATAACTTTCATCAACACCACGCCTTTGATTGGAACCAGTTGTTAGATGCAGATGTAGAGTTTATGATCAATGGAAGGCGTGTGGGTGTGTATGTGTTTGAGGATGCTGCCATTCATTATTCATATTCCATATTGTTTATTGAGCAGGGAACAGGCTGGTCTCATTTGCAGGGCAGATGAACAAAAAACAAGCTTGAGCATCTGTACCACTCATTTCTCTGTTCCTCCCGATGAGTATGCCATAAATATTTCAACACATTGATGATGAAGTAGAAACACATGAAGGGAGAGAGCCGAGCTTGCATGTACATGTGAAGTGTGTGATAGATAACACTTGTATGAACTGATAACAGTAATGACTACATACAATACAGGTGTCTATAAAGTACATCCCACTTTAACATTGTTAATATCTGCAATAATGTTTGTTGTGTCACCCACAGGGCAAACATTGAATCAGTGTAATGTGGATAAATACTGGGCTCCCTGTTCTTCATATAAATCTGAAAACAGGTTCTTATACACTTACTGGTAAAATGTATTCAAAAGTGACTTACTTTGTAGACACACTGTATCAAACTGTGTAATTTATTGTACAAAATAATAACTTATTTAAAAATATATTTTGTGGGAATGCTTTATGACCATTACTCAAAAATCTTTCTCTCAGATAATATTACTCATCACTGATCACTTTAACAGCTCCATACACTGTTGGCACATTAAGGTCCCCTTTCAAAGACTGATATAGCTGTCAGTGGTCAATTTATGGTCCAGTGAAATTAAGATATTTTAAAATCTTAAAGCATATTAATGCAACTGTGTCCAAATCACTACTACCAGCAACACCAGTGTTCCTGTTTCTGTACACAGATGATATCTGGGGAGGCACCACTTCCACTTTTGTAAAGTAATGAAAAAAGCAGAGAAATTGAAACTCCAGTGATGTAGCCACTGCATAAATATAGCATGCACCTATATACTGACCATGGTAGCTACAATATTGGTATATCTAATTAACATGATGCTGTGTTTCTTTCATGTGGAACCAGGCTGAGGCGCTGTGGATCCAGTTGGCCTGTCTCCAGCCCTGAGAGATTTATGAATCATCTGATCTTTATTGCCACATTAGAGAACCTGAGAGTACAGGAAAACATTTAGTCTGCAGTTTCACTAAAATATGTCACATCAATTAATGTGCTTAGGGTGTATCAAAAAGAACCAAATAATTATAGTTTCCCAGCAGGCTCCATGTCCAAATTTCTGGAACTACTACAAAGATTTGTAAATCAGAAACTTAACAAAGGATTTTCTCTTCTGATCCTAATTCTTCAGCAATATGAATATTTAAAATGGAAACATCCGGGGCCTCTCGTTTGGAAAACAATTTTAAAATCCTGTTCACACACAGTTTACATTATTCTTTCAAATTAGTGTGTTACTCAATGTATGACCCCTAGTGAAGAATTATCATGACATTTACAATATGGTAACTGGTTTGAATAAAAACATTTGGTGGCAGAACTAGGCTTATGGACTGTGGATGTCTGGAACATCTCTACTCTAACAAATCAATAAGCAGGCATACAGAAGGAGCTTATGTGTTTTTAAATGCAGTAAGCAGATGGTTATTTTCCTCTCCTTGGCAGGGTAGAGGCAATATAATGCAGAAATAGCACTGATCACTCCAGAAAAGCAGACCTGATCCAAATGAACAACATCAGAGGACCACATTTAACTAGCCTGTAATTAAAATTCTTTTCATGTGGACATTTTTGTACATGTGCACGTACATGTGTGTGTTAGAATAGATTTTAAGTGAATCTTAAACAAATGTCCACCAGTGACACTGGTGACTCAGCTCATTATGTCCAGAAAACCAAATGCTTTTAACTAGATTACAATTTGTAGATATTATTGAGCAATGATAATATATAGTTTGTTATCTTATAGAACATTTAACACACTGCTTTGCTGTACACCGATAGATTGGATGTACAGTTTTAAAATGGGATCCAGGAATATCAGCCAAAGGTAGTAAGTCTCATTTAAGTTAATCCTGAAGTAACAGAAGCCATATCAAATCTACCTGTTTGGATCAATTAAATGCATTACATGTGGACACAGTTATGTCGAACAATTGCATATTATTGGGAATATTCATAAATCCTTGTGTGTATCTGAGTGTGTGCATGTGTGTGTGTTAGTGTTTTGGACTACATATTCATAAAGTTGAGATAATTATATACGGTTTTCATTGATTACAGGTCTAGACTTTATTATGAAAAATGATAGTCCATGATTATAATTTTGAATTTTTTGCATGTTATATAATGAATCTTGGATTAAGATTGTTGCAACAAATGTCTCTTGAAAAAGAATTCATGATCTAGACCTGTCTAAATTAATCAACTGTCTTCTGGCTGATCTTGTTAGGAACCATGGAAGATTACCACATATTATATTTCAAGACTATAAACAAGCAGTCTTGGTCTGATTTTGGTCTCAATCTCATTTGTCTCGGTCTCGGCATAAGGTGAACCAGCCTTGCCCAATGCCTCTGTCTGAGGTTACATTAATAAACTTTTTTTTTCTTCAGTATTTTGGAGCATCAATGATCTATTGAAACAGAATAATTTAGTCGACATGCCTAACTCAAAGCTTCACTCTGACTGGCTAACAGGGAAAACAAGTAACTCCAGTGGACATATTATATTTTCAATAGTCTGACATTAAGATTGCAGATGTGCATTTTTGCACTGCATTGTGCAGTTTTTGTTGAGGTACATTTTACATTATTACATTTTACATTACAAATGCCATAGTCCGTTACTCTAATCTAGTGTCAAGTCGAAGTGAAAGTTAGATTTATTTATATAGTGTTTTTTACAATGGTGTATTGTCTCAAAGCAGTTTTACAATATTATATTATATTATAAGTTTATTGTATTATTTTATTATTTAAAATAATATTTTCAATTCCATAATGCTACTAATAAAATACTTATATATAAATA
>JAUZST010041633.1:0-16099 GCA_034779995.1 Parotocinclus haroldoi
AGCAATGGTGGGTTAAGGGCCTTGCTCAAGGACCCAACTGTGGCAGCTTGGCAGAGGTGGGATTTGAACCCTGGACCATTATGTCCATAGTCCAATACTTTAAAATGGCAGCTGCTGGTTTCACCATCACTACACTACGTTTACACTACCAGTGTTGCATTGTTGTTCTACTTATTATCATCTGCAAACATAAGCACTGTGTAAAATATAAAGATTGTAACAAAATATTGTAGCCAGCTGTCCCCAACAGGTTTAATTAAAAAAAAAATTGGAAATTTAATTTAATTTAATTTAATTTAATTTAACTCTGGGCGCAAGAGCAGGAACAACCCTAGATGGGACGCCAATTCATTGTAGGGCACACGCAATCATGTACACAGTCGCGCACTAAGGGCCACTTTTAGAGACCCCAATTAACCTAAGACGCATGTCTTTGGACTGTGTGAGGAAACCGGAGATTGATCCCAGGACCTTCTTGCTATTACATTGATGTTCTCTAAAGTTATTTACACCACCCCCGATATGGATGCAGTACTTCAAATACTTGTACCTGCTGTATTTTGTAGTAACTGATTGTATTTAAAAAATTGAATAGCACTAACTCAAAATAAGATGTGCAAGGACAATAAATAATGTAGGTTCTGCATATCATTCATGAACTATGACTCCAGCATTTTTGTCGTAATGACACATTTTCTACCAGATCAAGTAGAGAAACAAATATGGAATAACTTAAGTCATCTTCCTTTGGCTCTTGGAGACAAGTATTCTTCATCAAGGTTGTTCCAGCTTTCTTAAGTAGCGATTGGCAGCTTTGCAGCCTTGTCATTATTTTTTCCTACTATTATGTGGACTATTTTCTCTCCATGTCATGAGATAATATGCCTTTCCTGAAGGAAACCTTTAATACTCTATGCTCTGTGACAAGATGCATTATGATCCTGATAAATGACTTTGTCATCACTGAACCTATTGAAAAAGGTTGTCAGGATTTTTTTAGTGTACACCTGTGCGTTGACTGTTAAGGTAACGATTGCAATCTCCCCCTGGTCCGTCACCTGATGTGAAATGTGGTTGTTTTCTTAAGGCAGTCACTTTTATGTGCTTCGAGCAAGTTCTAGATTTTTCTTTTTGACCAACACAGATTTGTGATTCTTCGCTGTATTTCACGTTCATCCAATCGTCCATGCTCGTTATTATTATCTCCTGTTTAGCTGTTAATCCTCGTTTTCCCCTTGTTAATATTCTGATCCTGATGCTCTTAAATGGTCTGCCTGTACATTTTCCTTTTATAACTCCTCAATTTTTGTATTCCATTTTACTTTTTGGCACCGCTTTTTGGATCAACTTACTGGGAACAGCAACGTGCATTTAAATATTAAAACGTTTTATAATACATTCTGCTGCGGGAACTGTCTAGTTGAGGCCATGTTTACTTTCATTAGCTAAGCCCAAGGTAAATTCCTATGCATTAAGTCCTGTAAGCACTCTCATTCAGCTGCAGACTAATGGGTATTTTCGATTTGTGTTTAGAAATTCAAATTACAAGGTTATTTCATACTTTCCTCAGCATCGAGTGTTTCCTTAATTTGTCTTCTTCTTGATCTGGAAAAATAAGGCATTAATTTAAATGATTTAATTTGTTTTAGGTATGCTTCGTGAATCCCGAATATTCAGCTATCAAACAACAACTGTTTAGCGTCGTGTCGGGGACTTGTTTATTTGCTATTAAGTGAAGCGAACGGACTGATCCTATAAGCATTGTGTTTCTGTCATTACCTTACTAGGCTTACAAGCTGTGGCAAGAGCCTCTCAAACTTACAAAGACTACCACTGTGGCACAGCTCAGCAGTGACTACACGATCAACACATCACTTGCCATGGAACACAACTGTGAACATACTCAAATTAGCATCCCCAGTTGTTCATGATCACTTTTTAACCATACATCATGTTGCAGTCATCAGTGCAGTAGTGTTTCGGGTGGTTTAGGCTGTTTTAATGCCACGGGTTTGTGAAAAAATAAGAATCGACTGCTTTCATTCATTCATACATTGGCTTTCCTGCAACCCTGACCAAGGATTAATAAGGTAAGACAGTGTCCAGAAGGCTGGGACAACTCTACAAAGGACAGCCATGCACACACTTGCACTCAAGGGCACTTTTAGAAACTTTAAAAAGTGGACTGGACTGGGGAAGGAAACTGGAGTAAGCCTACTTGGTCACTCCACCTAGGATTGAACCCAGGATCTTTTTTGCTTTATGGCAGCGGTGCTACCCACGAAACGTAGACCTCCTTTTACAGAAGAAACTGGTGCAAGAGCCATGAATAGCAGTTCTAATTTCTAAGACGTATCAGAGTGAACATAACTGCAGCCCACCAAACTCAATAATTAACATGCTAATATAAATCAATTGCTTTTTATTAATAAGTTTCACTTCACAGACATATTTTCGTTTCATGCCCCGCTTCTTCCTCAATACAAGATCTACTTGTCACTCCTGCTGCCAAGTTGTGACTACTTTGCACGCCCCATTAACCTGAGATCTCGGATCTGATCTCACTCTCAGTATTCAATTTAAAGTGCGAGCACCGACCACTACCTTTCCTGTGGGGTTATTTGTATACATTACTATGTACACGTCTATTCTTATTCTCTATTTAACTTTTAGCAGCCACTGCACTTTGTAGGTCTTTAATTCCAAACCGTAGTCCATTATTTTCTCTATGTACATTGTTAGGCCCCATTACTCTGGCCTGGACCACCATAGATCAGGTACTATTTGGGTGACGGATCATTGTTAGCACAGTAGTGACACTGGTGTGGTGGTCGTGTTCCAGTGTAGATGCAGCAGTGCTGCTGAAGTTTTGAAGCAATGTTAATTCACTGTCCACTTTAAAAGTCTGAGACTGTAGCTCGTCTGATGCTGCACAGTTTTCGAATTTCTCTAATGCTTCATCAGTGGAGTTTATTTGGCTGATGGTAGTTTCAGTCCAGCAGTGACACTGAGGTATGGGGTATTAGTACGTGCGGATGTGGTGCGATTTGGATCAGACACAGCAGGCGTTTTAAAAAACTATGTTCACTCACTACCACGTATCCACACTGTGACTGTGAACCAGTCAAAACGTTCAAATTGTAACTAAACTAACTAAATCAAACGTTTCAGAAACTCAAAAATGGAAGGACTTCAAAACGCGTATATGGAACTCAATACGCAATGTTTGAATACATTTTAATCAGCCTTGAGAGCTTAGCTTACAGCAGCAACTTCTAGAAACTGTAGTGTCAGAGGTCCTGACCTCAATCCTGGGCAGAGATCCATCGCAACGGTTGAGTGGAGAGCTTACTGGAAAGAAAAAAAACGATCAGGGATTTAATAGTATTGCTGGTCCCAGCTAGTTTGAGAGGGCTGCGTCTGGAAGGTCGTTAGTCCTTCCAAATCCTGTACCTAATCTACTACGTGACGATCCACTGTAGTGACCCCTAACGAGACCAGATTTGAAAAAAAAAAGAAGTTTTCTTTTCCAACTTCGACATGGAAGGACATGGGTTTGCACTCAATTTGCAATGTGATGGTCAGGTGGTGTGGCTACAGGATGTCCAAGGTGTAGCTCTGCCTGCATCCACCACACCCATGCGATCATCGACAAGATAAAGTGAGGATAGAATATGGTGCTTCCTTTTTAATGAGAAATGATATTGATGGAGTACTGGCATATTGCTTAATAATACAATATTAAATGATTAAAGACTGCTGTAAGGTCCCAAAGTAGGACACAACTCAGTTAATTGACAAAGCAGCAGCTGAACGTAATTTCGCAGTGCTGTATCGGTGCGTTGTCAATATGATCCCCGGCTCTGCGGCGTTCTCTCCGGGACCGGAACAAAGCACCGCACTAACAAAGTGAGCAAGCTTAAACAGGAAATGGGTTTCTCTTTCTCTCATCCCTCACTGCACTGTCTTTCACTTCAGGGTTTGACAAAACCTTGTTCGTATTTGGCCCAAAGATTTGTATTTGTGTAACGCCATGTTTGATGGCTATAAATGCACACTATAATTCTAAGTAGACAAAACCTACACCTGAACTACTACCATCCACTTGAAAAACAGCAGTAAACACAAACAACTCAGGACTGAGGACAGTCTGGATTTCCTTAGCAAACTTGGTAATTCATTTCTCACAGACCATTGTTGACGCAAAGCCCTCCTCAAAAGATTTTATTGCAAGTCCACATAACCTTTCCTGAGCTCTGGATGCCCCAAATAGTTCTTTATTCAGGAGGCTATCTCTGACGGTTTTGTCAGTAAAATTCAGAATGCATTTTCAGTGTTTGGGAAACTTGCTCTAAGGTAATTTAAGGTTTAAAGGGCAATGTTTGTTTTACTCTGTCTTCTTTAGAAAACCTTTCCAAAGATCCTGTCAGTTGTGCATTTCATGAATCTCTATTCTGTTTCTGTTTTCCTGAAATTGTCTGTTCAGAACACACGTGTACACTGATTTGAGCTCACCATGTAATCTTCAACAGAAAGCTAGCATTTGAACTAGCATTAGAGTGGTCTAATATGCTTCAGGTTCCTCTTATTAATCCAATAACTTCAAATGTTGGCAGTAATTTGATAAATGAGACAAAGTTTAAGAATTAAAGAAATACATTTAGGCAAGCATATACTGAGACCGTCCCTAAATGCGGGTGCTGCAATTTTAATTGCAGAGTTGCCAGATCCTGCAAGAAACGTTACCATGTCTATGGAAACAGGATCTGAATCTAATTTAATATATCAGAGCGTGCCGTTTACGTTACCACTTGGATAAACGGATAACTGCAGAAATTCTGTAAACTTTATGTTAATGCTCGCAATGTTTGCTGCTTTAATGGTATCCTCTCATGGGCAAGTTTAGATATGCTCTCTTTTTGTACCCCCTGGTTTATGTCCTGGTGTTTTAGATGATACGAGCAGGCCAGTTTGGAAGGGCTCGTTACTCCTCAAAAAAAAAAAAACTTTTTTGGCGTAGTTATCAATAAAGTTTGTTGTAACAAGAGACTGACAAAAAATATCATAGATTTTAGAAAGTAAAATGTATGATCGGGTTGACAGCTTGCCATATTATAAGGAAAGTAAAAACCTCCAGGATGTGCAGTTATTGGAAAATAATCAAATCTGCTTCACGTTAGGGTCACATTAAACCTGTAACTGCAAGAACCATAGTGCTTTATTTATTTCCAGCCAAAACCTAATGAAATGATTAAGATCTATCTTCAGAGATACATTTTTTTTATCAGTCTGGGAAAGAACACTGTAGGTGAACAGCAAGCATGATCCTCAACCACGGAAGGGTAAAAAGCTGAATGGTTAAAAATACAATCATTTTTACAATGTTTAGCATATCGCTCTATAGCTCTATTGACACTGAATGTACTTGAGCTGTGTGTTTACATGCACTTAATAATCTGATAACCATTGGATTTCTGTACTTATCTGCTTATTTAATGGCGCTTTCATTGACCTGACTGCTTGCTTTACTTGTGGGATATGGCAACCCTGGATTTAACCACAGCAGCATCCTGATGGCTATCAACTTTAAATGAAGTGCGAGTTACTTAATTATTCAAGTTTGATGTTTACGTCACATCTTTCCGTGAGATTATTGGCAGGTTGCAAAATCTGATTGTTACCCGAGTAAATGAGGAGTTTCCCATTATCTGATTACCCAAATGCAGGTAATTCTGCCAATCTGTTTTGGCAGTTGTTTTATTACATTTGAATGCATGTGAATGCACTGATGGACTCCAGTCTTTGGTGCAACAAAGATTATCCCAGCATGATTTCAACTATACGCCATACAGCATCCTGTAATGTCACTGAATGTCTGGCTTTCTCTGCCTTTATATGCCTCCCTAAATGATTGGTGGAGTTTAGGTCAGGTAACTCTGCAGATAAATCCATGACATCCATCACTTCTTGATCGTCGGTGGGGTTCACGTAGTTGTTGGAAAGCTTGGAGGTGTGTTTTTGGAGTCGTTTTTCTGCTGCACTCACCCTGTATATTTTTGTTCTCATTTCTTAAATGTAAAATAAGAACACTTATACAGTGATCTGTTGATATGTCGTCGCTTAAAAAGTGTTTACCGTGTGTGCAAATGTGTTCTTTCTGTCACCTTCTTGTTGCCATCGGATGCAGGTTAACACAGGCACAATTTAAGAAGCATGTTAGGAGTGGCTACGGTCATTTACCATTTCATTAAAATGTCATTTCATTTTAGGAAACATTAACAAATGGTGGTGTGGCAATGCATCATGCCAAAATGTTCATCGTCGATTTTGAACGGGCATTGTCACGTTGGCTGATGCGTTTTTGTTTATTTCACCAACTAATGCAATTGCAATTTATTTCGTTTTTTTCTTCCCGTTCCCAGTGAACCTCATACGTTCTTTCAAATGGTCTAATTTTCACTTCCATCAGCAATCTATTTAGGTTGATTTGTTTCCAGAAACAACTGGATTTACAAATTAAAAGACTGCCTTGTCAGACCTATCATAACAGATCATGATGCATGAAGATTGAAGAGCATTCATGTTTGTACCTGCTTAATCCAGTTGGGGTCCCAGAGCCTCATTGGCAGCATGTAGGAACCATGACTGGATACTGGGCACCAGTCTAACACAGGGCACCTGAGCTCACACACACGCACACACACACACATACCGGGACTCTTCAGGGACACCAGCTGACCTATTGCATATCTTTGAAGTGTGGGACTAAACTGATGTACCAGAGAAAGCCCAAACAGACATGAGGAGAACATGCAAAACAGAAACGCAGGCTGTCACAGTTACGTCACAAAAGACACGGTACCAGCGGATGAGTGGGATGGGTTCCCATTTTAGCGCAAAATCACACCGTTTGCATTGTATATTTTTCTTTGTCTGGTTTACCTTTAACTGCGCTACGCTTACCATATCCATGCTTCTGATTAACTTTAGCACTTTCACCATTCCTCTCATCCACTCCTCTTTCTGTCTAACTGCAATATTTAACTTCCCTAATGAAACCGCCTTAAGATCTGCTACTTTCACTATATCAGTGTCTGCACGGCTCTCGTTTAAACATTTAATTTTGATCTCCTTTATTTTTCCCCACTTGCCGTCCTCGTACATCAGTTCAACTCTGACATTTTCATTCTTTCTACTTACGTGTTTGCTTTCAGTCTTTTCTGCTGTTTCAACGCTTGCATGTATCAGAGCAATACCTTAACCTAGCCTTCTACATGGGTCTGATGCTTCTGGCAGAGAATCGGTGCACTTTTGTAGTTTGTCATATCTGTCAGTGATTAGTGTTGATTAGTTCTGTGCCAGCTCCTGCTGTGCCTCTGCTAGAAATCCAGCTCCGTGCCAGCACAGAAACGAGTTACGTCTAGTGGTGGCAGACATGCATCCCCTTACAATTACAACTGAGGGTTTTTTAGCCTGTTATTGTTTAGACCCTGTTAAGATCTGTCCCGGTCAGATAAGATAAGGCCTGTTAACGCACGTGACTCTGTGAATTAAGAGCAAATTACAAGAGGGACAAGACTTTCTGGGAATTTCTGGACCTTCTGTGAATTTCTGGGCCTTAATGCTATAGGTGGTCAGATAAATGACATACTAAAGCAGAGCATGATCGTCTTCCTTCGGAAACTGGACCACAGGAGAGTATTCCAACATGATAACGACCCCAAACAGACCTCTAACCAAACCCTACTAAACCCCAAAAACTGAGTTTTTTATTTTGAGGGTACAGCAAATTGCCATTTTGTACACTCATTACTTTGCATTGTATCATTTTACATTTACACTTATGTCATTTAGCAGACCCCCTTATCCAGAGCGACTTACAATTCATACAGTCTTAGAATCTAAATAATTAGGGGTTAAGGCCCTTGCTCAGGGACCCAACTGGGATAGCTTGGCAGAGGTGTGATTTAAACCCTGGAAATTCTAGTCCATAGTCCAGTACCTTAACGACTAGGCCACCACAGTCCCTATAAAAATATCAGTGTCCTCAAACCTTCTGCATTGTCAAATGAAAAGCATGAGCGGTGTACTTACTTATGTGAAATAATGTATTGAATCTTCTCCTGTTGTTAAATAGATCATCTCTAGAGCATGCTCCTTCCTCACTGCACAGTCCTGCTTCCCTGCACTTGGGTCCAACCCTCTGTTCACGAATGTGAACCCTAACAATTATGTAATATTTTTAAACAATGTATTATAAAATAAGCTTTGCGCTAATGATTTTGGCCAGCTGTAGGTTAAGTATAGCATACTTTCCAAATCTCGATTTTGGGCGGCACGTGGCTCGGTGGTAGACGTTCCTGGGTTCCAGGGTGGAGCGGCTCCATGTCCTCCCTGTGTACACGTGAGTTTACTCCGCGTACTCCGGTTTTCTCTCACAGTCCAACTGCATGCGTGTTAGGTTAATTGGTCTCCCTAAAGTAGCCCTTATGTCTGACTGTGTGCATGAATGTGTGTGTGTGTGCCATATGATGGATTGGCATCCCGTCTAGGGTTGTTCCTGCCCTTGTGCCCAGAGTTGTAGGGCCCCATGTGGATTAAGCGGAAGATAATGAATGAATGAATGAATGAATGGAAAAAAATGGGCCTCGTTTTGCTTCTTTACACTTCGTAAATAAAAAAGGAATGTCTTTTATCAAATGGAAATAACCATGAATTGCATCAAATGTATCTATCAAACGTGTCAATGGAACTCCCCATTTAATTCATATTACTGTTTCAACAAGACACTGTGTGCAAAGTAATCTAAACTACTGCCCGCCTATGCTAACATCCAATGGGTCCTGTTTCACAGAACATAATGCTGTGCATGACATAAATGGTACATTTATAAACTCTCATTTGTGACACATTTTTGTACCTAGTCCTGTTTGCACTCAGTTATTTGACTGAGAGCTGTGTGGTTAGCCTGCCAAACATAATTTATATGAATTAAAGCAAAAAATGCTGGTAATGCAAAAGATATCCGAACAAAACCGATTAAATAGCTACAAATCCAGCATAAACATAATGAATGTGTTTAGAGGCGGTGATTAAATCTTCAGGGTAGCGCGTTCAGTCTTTGCACTCTGTGGTGTGTGCGCGCGTCACATTTTCTGCAGTGACACACTTCACATTTGCAGTCAACATTTAAACAAGCTAGTTCTTAACTATAATATTTCATCTAAGATAAAATGACTGAAGAACCTCTGAAGCATCATAAATTTCAGTGCAAACCAGACGTGCGCTTCGCGGTACGTTTAAGAGCTCTCGAATAAAGCAGCGTAATAAAAACAACGTGCAGGGAGATGAAGGAATTTTTGTCTGGGCCAATTCTGCTTGGAAAAAAAGATCTGAACAACTGTGCTCATCATCCATTTCCCCATTTATTTGTAAGATCTATTTAGTGTGTGTATCAACACTGCTGCATCAAATGTGCGACTGTGCATGCGTGCGCGCGTGTGTGTGTGTGTGCGCATAGGCCACAGTATGCAGAGGCGTGAAAAACAGCAGAGTGTGATTGAACGACTCCATTGAAATGTCAAGAATCATCAAGCATCATTCAGTCAAAATCAGGCGTGAACTCGACTCGCGGTTTCCTTTCAAAAGCCACACGATACACAATGGCTGCGTTCTGATTTCGCCCCATTTCTCTGTCACTTTTATTTCAGCTCTGGTTTTAGAATCAAGACCCTTCTTACTATTTACTTGGGTCAGTGGTCTGTTAAGGCTTACTAAATAATGAATGGAGAGAAGGAAACGGGGAGGAGTTATTGATTGGCGGTAAATCCTTCGACAGCATGTAATGTCCTGTATATATGCAGAAATTGCATATCGACACTATATTGCAGTCACAGCTATGGAAATTGGTGGTTGAAGATGAAGCTGAAATTGGAAAGTGGTTATCATGTTCTCACGAGGAAACCCATTTATATTTGTGAGCTCAGGGCAGGGAAATGAGTGGCTAGCACTGTACTTGCATGAGGAATTTTAAAAAACCTGATTTTTACCAGACCTTACTAAAAGCTACATTTTGTCTAGAGACGAAAAATTTTCAGCCCTCCATTTTATTATATGTTTTAAATGAATGCTTTTCATTGGCTGCCTATTGGATACCTTCAGTTTACCGACTTATTTCCCTGTTTATGAAGCAGCCGTTAAGACTATAAACATGTATGAATTACGTTAGAATACACACAAGAAGCTCATTTTATGTCAAGCTATTTGGTCCTGTTTGGTATACAGCATTTCATTTACCGTGTGATTTAGCGTTTGATATTTAAAAATGTAATATGTAGTTGTAAGATTGCATTAAAGGTAAAACTGTTAAGTAATTGTGCCATCAAGATAAACAAAATCTGTATAAACAGGTTTCCATGCTTTTGTGGACTTTTCCATCGCTCGGCTGTAAGAGGCAGTTGCCAGAAATACACTGCTCACAAAAATTAGGGGATATTTAAAAATGAATTAACAGGGCATTTTAGCTCCAGACCTTTATTGAGGATAAACAGGGTCAAGATGGGATCTTTCCTCAACAACTACAGGGTAAAACATTATGAACAACAATTACATATTTTAACCTAGTACTCTTAATACAAGTGGTACCTTCTTCAAACAGTATTTAATACTTAGTCAGTGGCAAAAATAACACACACAGTTACACTCGGTGACAAAAGAAACCACATATCAAGTTTGTTTGTTTATTTGCCTTTTTTAATGTCGCTATCGGCATCAGTGGCCATCTTGGCGAACCACACGTACACAAGGTTACGTTCCAGGACCACCCTCGATAAATGAAAATCCGTGAAGTAGGGGCGCTATATTTATTGAAGTATTTATAGACTATTTTAGCCGTAGAACTTGCAGAACGTTTGGGTGGCATCATAGGGTTTGAATGAATTCGGTCTATAATGAAACTTTCGCAAACAGCGAACACAACGGCGCAGATAAAAACTCGTCACGTCGGGAAGTAGAGTCTCAGGCGATCGATGCTATGCTTTATTTACTGTAAATCGTAATATTTTATGATTTATAACATTCCTTTATTGTTAACATTTTTTTCATGTATTTTGAAGCATTTTGTGATATTTTTTCCATTATTATTTTTCAAAAACCCGGAAACCCGAGTACCCAGAGTAAACCCGCTCAGACACGGGGAGGACCCAGGGCCCTCTTGCAGTGAGGAAGCGATGCTACCCACCGAGCCGCCGTGCTGCCCCAACATACTTTGTACAAGTAAATGTTGTTAGAATCTTTATATGTATGAATGTAATGACGATATATGTAAGTGATTACGGTATTAGAGCCAGAGGATAAATTTACTGGACACTATTGGCTCTAGTGTAATGTTAGGCCGCCTCTAGACTGGATACAAAATAGGTTTGTTCCATATAGTATCCTGAAGCACATTTGCCCACATTTGGGTGTGTAAATCCTGCACAGTCATAGGTTGTCAAAGCTGCTGTCCGAGCTGGACCCATTAATGCCAGATTGGGGTTAAATGTGGCAACCGGGCAGGTCATTCCTGGGAAACCCTTGCTGTGTGTGGGTGAGCATTATCCTGCTGAAAATTTCTACGAGGCCTCTATACTTGAACCCGGCTGTCGCCAGGTTTTCTGCTGAACACTAGACCGTTCCAGTACATAGCAAGAATGATTCATTTCTCTCTGGATGCATTACCACTTGTAATAATTCGACTGCAAAGGTGATTTGTCCCCTTACGTAACTTTGTTTTTTGTTTCTTTAGAAGTTAATGATTTTGTATGACTTAGTTTTAAAATAAAATCTAGCAAAGAGGAGTACATTTGTGTCTGGTTGCTGGGACTCAAATATTCTTATCCTCAAAGGGGGGCACTACAGAAACCACAGGTTTAAACACTGAATGGATTTCTGTGTATCAGTTTCTATCTGTATCCATATTATTGTCGCTGGAAATCTAATGTGGGAACAAGTCAATAACACATCTAATGCTTCAGGCTGACAATAAATTAGATGCTATAATGGCATCCTCACTTTATATTGGCATATGCCACAAGATCAAGACGCTAGCACGTGTTCCAATAAATACATTCTCAATACTATTGTGTTTGACAAGTAGGAAAGAAGAAACCAGTAGGAAATTCACGCCACATGTGTGTGTTCATAATAATCGAAAGGCAAAGTCCTTACAGATAAGCATACAGATATGACATTCAGATAAACAGACCACTGTCTGTGCATGGCTTTAGTGGCATTTTAAAAAGGATTTGGCCCAGTTTTTGCTGTGAGCTATTATATAAAAATGTGTATGGATTATTCTTCCAAACAGTGGAAATTAAATCTGGTTTTTAAAGCGAGTAGTGGAAACCCCCTAAGCATCACAGTGTATGTTACACGTATAGTTATTAAAAGGTCTGCCCTGGATGAGCCCCCTATTGAGAGTGGGCCCTGGACAGAAGTGTAGTTTGTCTTAGATTTATGTGTCTGTGGCAAGACTGATAAATATTTCAACACAAAATGCGGTTTAGAAAGTGCAACGTGTGTACTAGGATTGGCAGTGACACAGCGGGACGATCCATGGATTTCTAAAAGAAATTAATAAATAATTATGAAAGCTGTCCAAAATGAGAATAACCATCTGAATTGCCAAGCATGGAATTGAAATTCAAATAAGTCAGCGAATTCACTATATTAAACTCTTTTAATCATAAATATGGATTAGGGTTTTCTTAAATTACAATACCATAATCAGCTGCTATACTGGTTGGCATTTTTGTCAGTGTTGTTTACTAGGCCTCATTCATTTGTTTGAAATATCTCTACGTACCATGCAATGAGAATTCATAACTGATTCCAAAACCCATTGTGTCCAGGAAAAGCTGATAGAATGAGAAATTTGATGCAATGTGCAGACATTAAAGAACAACATGGAGCTTACAACAGTCAATATATCTCTCTCTCTCTCACTCACTCACTCACTCACTCAAACTAGTGTAAATGTACAAATTAGCAACGCTATTATGCATGAAATCAAGACGCCGGATTATAGATTAACAGTAACAAGAGATTTAATGTGAGTTAGAATTTGGTGATCCTTGATGCAACTGAAAACATCTGTTTTGGTGTCTGTTTTTACTGACGGGGTGGAAAGTATATACAGTTAAAAGTCATCGGACGTGTTGCATGCTGCATCGTGAACTTTTCACAAAAGCTGCCAATACCATTGTTAAGGTTTCTTTGTTGGTAGCGGTTCTGTGACGACCACTAGGTGGCTTCAGTCCCGGTTTCTTGGAATTTGGCCACAAGGAATACAACAGTGCTGTGTGAAATTGGTGATTTTTCTGACCGTCTGCGGCTGTGATATGGCAGCAAAGTTCCCCGGACAACAGAATCATCAATTTCATCTTCAGTTACCTGTGACGAAGAACAGGAGTTTAGGACTTTCTATGTTGATAACCACAAGAGAGATTGCAAATCTGATAGCGGCAATCGTTTTTTGTGACAATTCTGGTCTTCTTTGAGTGCATTACTACATGACCACATTCCTGTTGGAAACACTTGCCCTTGATCCAATATGGTGGCTTTCAAGATGGCGGCCACATCCTGGACATAGGCCCCTTCACCCATTACTTGCTGGGGTATTCAGATATGTCCTTTTATCTCGAATAAAAGGCCGTCCTTTTGTCTTTAACTGTATATATAAATCATATTAACTGATGCTGGTTACAGTTGTGATTATCAATATTTTGGTCATTGCCGTACTGCTTCGTTTATTTTTGGCAGTACAGCAATTTAAGACACTGTTCATCAGATGCTCGTTGCTCCTCGAGGACAGAATTAAGAAAACCACAGATCATTGATGTGTGTGAAATGTTGCCAGATCTCACCAGAGAAACAAGCAACAGGGTAGTGGTCAGGTTGGAAACAGACCACTTGATCAAATTTAAGCCTTATTGTGTCAATTTACTTTGCATTTCAGAAGCATACTTGTAATTACACATTTTCCTTGTAACCCTGAAGGAGCTAAACATCTCAATTAATGTAACACAAATAAAATAAACTTGTGTAATATCCTCCTTGTCTTATCTGCTTTGGTCCTCTACATCTCAAACACCTTGGTAACTTTTAGCCTAGTTCTGTTGCTGTTTGTTATTAATTTACAAAAATCCTCACCACCACAGTCCTTACCACCACTTTTGCAAACAAAAAAGTAGCAGTAACAGCACTTAGTAATTTGACTTGGTTCCTGGCATTTTTAACAAAGAAACATTTTTTTTGAAGCTAAAGAAACTGGATAGTTTATGGACGGTCAGTGGCTCATTTTTTATTTCTATGGGGCAGAGGAGAAGCGAATGGACGAAGCATGCAGGAGAAACTAGCAATTTCATTTTATTAGAACGGTATAATGAAGAGACACCAGATCATGGAGCCTACAACTGCACTTTATAAATAAGGTCGGAAACACACAACTTATGACTGCTGATATTTGTAAGCAACTTTGCAGAAAAAGAAGCCCAAAGCTGCTGTGATGTTATCGTTCATAGATTATAACTAAATAAAAGGTGTTGTACAGAAATGTCTTTCCACTGCTTTCGTAGCTGGAAAATCACTTACAAAGAGAGCTTACAAAGCTGATGTTATAGCGCATAGGAGGTCTCAGAGTGGAAAAACATCTGCATAATACCAGCCAGTTTGGAGTCTAATTAGATAGCCTGTATGGAAGAGAGGGTTATGAGGAAGAGATGAGCAAATGCAAGAAGCTTGTTAGGGTAAGGAATGATGCTGTTTAAAGCCTGTTGGTTTGTAGATGCTGGCTGTTGGCAGAGCATGTGAAAAGAGAATGTGCTGAAAGCAGGTGACGCTGCAAATAGCCCCTTTTTTCCAATGTAGACTTCCATTAGACCTCGGGGTTCCATGAGCCTGGCTCTCAACCTGCAGAGGAAGGAAGGTAAAGTGCCATGGCAACTAGAATACTGAACGCAGTCTGCACACCATTATTCTGTCCACTTACCTTAGCGCACCTGTGGACTTTATTAAAGAGAAGAATGAAAGACAGCTGGATTTTAAGTTTTTTTTTTGAGAAATCTCATGCTCTTGAGCATCTTCGTAACAATAAATGACCCCAGCAATCAAAACCCCCCCAAATAAAAATAAGAAATTGTCTGAATTGTAAGACTGTCAACCTGTGAGTGCTATATATAGTGCGTGCGTGTGTATGTATATATACAGTCGATTCCGGTTAATCCGGACGCGATGGTTTTGGTCCTAATAACCGGCTGGTCCGATTAATCGAACATACCCTATGTTTCAAGACGGGACGTGCTATTTAACATATTAAATGTCTATTTTAAACCTTTATTGTGCGATATACACGTATAGCGAACGTACAAACAAGAACTACTGTTGCTTACGAAATTTGTTCATTGAAAAATAAATTAGCAAGTTTTTCGAAACGATCTACAACACAATGTATAGATACTCAGCATGCGAAGCCTAATAACTTGTAAAATAACTAATAACTTGTAAAAAAAAAAAAAATTTTTTTACTAAATTCCAGTCAACATTTGAAGAACTTATCCAGTGTGATCTGACACCTTCTCTTGACGGACTGCAATTGAACAAAATTAAGAACATTTCCTGACCTTTGGTAAAAGCATAAATTCTCCCGGGGATCCCAAAAATCCTCCCATAAATCGCTGATCTGCTTTGGATCCGCTAGGTGGCGACTTGTGGCTTCTTTTTCTTATTCGCTTCTCATGTTCTTTGGTCCGATTTAAACAGAATTATGGTCCAAATAAACTAATAACATTACAAGTATATAACAGGATTTGTTTCGGTACTTTAGGATTTGGGCCAAATAAGCAGCTGGTCCCGTTAACCGGTGGACCAATTAACTGGATTCGACTGTGTATATATGTGTGTGTGTGTGTGTGTGTGTGTGTGTGTGTGTGTGTGTGTGTGTGTGTGTGGGGCGGTATATATACATATAGCACATTTATTTATATATATATATATATAAGTATATATAAATATATAAACTGTTCTGTGGTGGTTTTTTTTTTTTTTTTTTTAAACACCGTCT